>JAHHUM010000295.1:402853-554144 GCA_036173005.1 Crenichthys baileyi | reverse complement strand
GACCTATTGGAAGCATATATATAGTAAAGAGAATTGGCCCAAGTACTGAACCCTGTGGTACTCCACAATTAACCCTGGAGTTTAAAGATGATTTATTATTTACATAAACAAACTGGAATCTGTCAGACAAATAAGATTTAAACCAGCCTAGCGCTGTTCCCCTGATCCCTACAGCATATTCCAGCCTTTCTAAGAGAATATTATGATCGACTGTATCAAATGCAGCACTGAGATCTAACAGAACCAGTACAGACACAAGTCCATTATCTGAGGCTAGAAGAATACCATTAGTGACTTTCAGCAGAGCTGTTTCAGTGCTATGATGAGCTCTGAAACCTGATTGAAACTCTTCAAACAGGTAATTGCTGTGTAAATGCTCACACATTTGATTAGCAACTATTTTCTCAAGAATTTTAGATAAGAATGGAAGATTGGATATAGGTCTGTAATTTCTTAGGTCATCTCAATCAAGCAAAGGTTTCTTAAGCAAAGGTTTAATTACAGCTACCTTAAAAGCTTGTGGTACATACCCATTTACTAAAGATAAATTAATCATATCTAAAATGGGGCTGATAATCAGAGGGAACACTTTCTTAAATAATTTGGTTGGGATTGGGTCTAACATACAAGTTGAAGGTTTAGATGAAGCTAATATTTCTGATAACTCTGGAAGCTCCACAGAATCAAAACAGTCCAAACACAGATCAGGTTCTACAGTTACTTCCAATGTTGTCTCACTTGCTGAGGATGAAGTAATCATCTTCGGGAGTATGTCAAAAGTTTTCTTCTTAATAGAATCAATTTTATTTTGGAAGAATCCCATAAAGTCATGACTGCTGAGAGCTAAGGGAATGGATGGGTCAACAGAGCTATGACTCTGTGTAAGTTTAGCAACTGTACTAAAGAGAAACCTAGGATTATTCTTGTTCTCTTCTATTAAGGATGAGAAATAAGCTGTTCTAGCTTGGTGAAGTGTCTTTTTATACAACAGTAGGCTATTTTTCCAGATTAAGTAGGGATCCTCTAGGTGTGTAGAGCGCCATTTTCGCTCCAATTTTCTAACATTGTGCTTTAAAGTACGCAGCTCTGAATTAAACCAGGGAGCCTGCCTCCTATGAATAATTTCCTCCTTTTTCAAGGGGGCTGCATTGTCTAATGCACCACGCAATGATGAAGTAACACTCTGAACAGGAGAATCAATTTGTGAAGGGGAAGAAACAAAATTATTGCCCTCCACTCTGTTTTTCTGTGATGAGAAAATTAAAAGTGGAACAGATTCTTTAAAGGTTGTTACAGCATTGTCTGATAATGATCTACTATAATGAAATGTTCTTTCAGGTGTGGAGTACTCAGTTAAATTAAACTCAAAGGTTATTAAAAAATGGTCAGACAGCACAGGGTTGTGAGAAAATATTATGTCTTTACACTCAATGCCATATGTCAGCACAAGGTCCAGAGAATGAAGACAAAAGTGGGTAGGTTTGTTAATGTTTTGAGTAAAGCCAAATGAGTCTAAGATACCATTAAAGGCTATATTTAAGCTATCACTTTCAGCGTCAACATGAATGTTAAAATCCCCTACAATAATAACTTTATCTGTATTTAACACTAAATCACATAAAAGGTCTGAAAACTGATCTAAAAATTGAGAGTAAGGGCCTGGTGGACGGTACAAAACAACAAACAGAAGTGGTTTTAGTGGTTTGCAATTTGGATGAGGAAAACTAAGGATTAAATATTCAAAAGAGTTGTAGCTATTGATTGGTCTGGGACTAGTCAATAAATCGGACTGAAAGATGGTTGCTACTCCTCCTCCTCGCCCAGTATTTCGAGGAATGTGAAAATTTAAATAATTAGTAGGAGTTGACTCATTTATAGTAACATAATCCTCTTGCTGCAGCCAGGTTTCTGTGAGGCAAAATAAATCAATCTGATTGTCACAAATCAGGTCACTAACTAGCAAAGTCTTTGAAGAGAGAGATCTTATGTTCAGTAAGCCACATTTAATTGTTTTATTTTTATTTTTAGTCTGAGTTGTGTTTATTTTTATTAGATTTTCCTGATTTCCTCTTTTTAGATAATTTTTTAATCTATTCAATTATGGCCGTGGGCAAGACACTGTCTTAATAGGGTAATGGGTGGGTAGCAGTACAGAAGCTGCAGAGAGGAGTGTTAAACTACGACCCTGCTTCCTGGTCTGAACCCTGGGTTGTCAGAGGTTTGGAGAACTAATAAATTCGGCCAGATTCCTAGAAAGAAGAGCTGCTCCATCCAAAGTGGGATGGATGCCGTCTCTCCGGATCAGACCATGTTTTCCCCAAAATGTTTGCCAGTTATCAATGTAACCCACATCGTTTTCTGGACACCACCTAGACAGCCAGCGGTTGAATGACACCATGCGGCTAAACATGTCGTCACTGGTTAAATCGGGGAGGGGACCAGAGAAAATTACGGAGTCCGACATTGTTTTGGCAAACTTACACACCGAAGCAACACTAACTTTAGTGACCTCCGATTGACGTAACCGGGTGTCATTGCCGCCAGCGTGAATAACAATCTTACTGTATTTACGCTCATCCTTAGCCAGCAGTTTCAGGTAGGATTTAATGTCGCCCGTTCTGGCCCTTGGCAGACATTTGACTATGGTCGCTGGTGTCTCTAGTGCCACGTTTCTGACTATGGAGCTGCCAATTACCAGAGTTGGCTTCTCAGCGCGTGTGTCGCTGAGCGGGGAAAATCTATTAGAAACGCAGACGGGTTGGTGGTGACCTGTGGGCTGAGATCTAGAACTATGCTTCCTACGTACCGTCACCCAGCCGGCCTGAGATCCCGGCTGCACGGGCTCTGCTGGAGGACTGCTACGGGGAGCTACCCTCGGTGGCTCCGCGCTAGCTAAGGGGCCTCGGCTATCTGCTGGTTTTTCAACAGCGCGAAGCCGGGCCTCCAAATTCGACACCCTCGCCTCCAAAGCTACAAAAATGCTACATTTATTACACGTACCATTATCACTAAAGGAGGCAGAGGAGTAACTGAACATCTGACACAGAGAACAAGAGAGAGGAAACTCAGAGAGAGAAACAGCAGAACGGGTAGCCATGGTAGAGCAAAAGCTAACGCTAAGCTAGCGACCCCTTACCACTACTAGAAAAAACCGTGTAAAACACGGAGAGTCGCCAAACGTTAAATACAGCAACAGAAAGTATGTGTTTTAACGTGCTTATGTATTATAACAAGTAAGAGATATCACAGTAGAGAGAAATCAGATCAAACGAGAGAGCCTTCACACACCAAACAATCCACCAAGTGCAAAACAGGAAGTGACGAATACGCCTTACCACGCCTCCTTTCAGATTCCTTAAAGTAGCCACCCTTTGCTGTGATGACTAAAATATTAACCTTTGGCCGTCTCTCAATGAACCTCTGGGATGTTCTTTCAAAACTCTTTGGAAAACCATTTCAGGTGACCACCTCATGAAGCTCTTTGAGAGAATGCCAAGAGAGCACAGCAGTAATCAAAACAAAGGGTGGATATTTTAAAGAATCTGAAACATAAAATTGTTTATAGTTATTTCACTCTTTTTGTTTACAACATATTTCCATGTGTATTAATTCATTGTTTTGTTGCCTTTGATGAGAATCTAAAATGTAAATAGTAATGAAAATAAAGAGACAAATTATGTGAGAATCATTAATATATATTTGGTGAAAATGTTCACTGTACATTTTTTATTCACTAGAAATTATGTTTGTTTCAGAACCTGAAGCAATGTTCTATTTTAGCCACTTGAGGGCAGCATAACAGATTATAAACTGGATATGAAGCATTATGCCTTTGTTCACCTGAAGAGTTTAGACCAGAAGCACAATTTAGTTTGGATCATATGGGTCTAAATGTTTTAATGCAGCATTTTCCCCACACTCTGCTTTGCCTCAGCACCTTTTTGGCACCTTTTTTCTAAAACCTCCATTCTGGCCTTTTTTTCTTTGCAACCTGTCTCCTTACACTCACTCATTTTTTTGGTTTAAAGCATGCCAAACTAGCCACTAGATGGAAATTATGCAAATATGTTAAAGGGTAATGTAGATAGCACAGGACTGGACTGCAAGTAAGCCATTTCTAGGACTTGTTTAATGTGGGAGAAAATTACTTCTGTCTGGTGAGTACTTTTCAACATTGGCCTATATTTTGTCACTTTAACATAAAGACCAGATTTGTGAAGTGCCCATGTAATAGTTCTTCTGTCAACAAATTCTTTGATCTGAGTTGCAGATCTTTCCAGCTCTCCCAGAATTACCATTGGGCCTCAGCTGCTTTTTGAAAAAGTTTATGTGACCGTTCATGTCTTTGTTGGTTTTACATTTGGGCATTTACAGCAAAAGTTCAATCAGTCCGTTAAGAAAGCATTGTAAGTGTTTCTTTAGTCTTTACTTGCTTACTCTTGTCTGTTGTTGCTGACAGGCAGGTTTTTCATATGAGATTATTAGATCTTTCCCATGAAAACAGCTCCTGGATGTAATTGGAAATGGTTTTTTTATGCTACAGCTGTGTACTCTGATTCAAAAAAACTGCAGCTGCGGAGGTGCATGCATAAAAAAGCTCATTCACTTTTTTATTTTTTTTCCTTGCCAATCCTACTATCAATTACAAAGACATATCCATTAGTGCGAGAGAGACTCGTCTGGGGCAAATACTCCCTCTAGCATTTAAACAAACCTCCGCTGGGACTCATTCTCCCAGACTCCCCTGAGGTGGGGATGCACCAATGCCAGAGCACACTGTACTGCTGGGATCTGTCTCCTTCACTGCTGCTTTGCCTCCAGCAGTGGAGAGGCAGTCCAGCACAGAAAGAAGAGAAAAGGGAAGATAGAAAACACACATCAGGGAGCGCGCTAACCTTTGTCTTAGCCTAGAACTGGCTCAGCTGGTATAAAAGATATTCAAATTAATGAATGAGAGTGAGAAATGGGAAACAAGAATAATGTGCTCAGAGACGCTCTGACTTTGAGTAATGTTGGTAATTGAAGAAAGCATGTAGAAATGCAGTGAGTATATATTAGCAAATGAAAATGTCCCATAATTTATACCTTTGTACCCAGGACAGAAGAAGTTGCAGTTCAAACACAAAGACTACCCATACCATCCAAGGCTTTGGAACTGAGAAGTAGCTGCTGCTCGTAGCCCATCCCTGCATTGACAATTTATCAAGTGAGGTAAAGCTGCATGGCAGCTGATACCTTCTGTTAGAGTGTTACGATCTTATAGCCCTGGCTGATTTATCTGCTGTCAGGCTTCAGCACTCTCATGTGTGTTAAGGTGCTAATTAGGGAGCACACCCTCACTCAAGCTCACACACAGACAGACACATCACAGTCCCAACGGTGATATAGACAGTGTCTCGTCAGATGGAAGAAAATGTAGGTGTTTCACCAGAAAAAGAACAGTACATCACTGGTGACATTACAAGCAACACACACACTAAGGTATGCACATACAACAGTGTACAGTACATTCAAACACACACAGCTGAACTGGTCAACAACTGTCTTAATTTTTTTCAGGTTTTATATATATTTTTTGTCAGATCATTTATGTTTAAAGAACATTACTTTTAAACCACTGAGATTTTATGACATTGCTTTGTTACAGTTCATCTCATTGTTTGATCAATAATGCTACTCACCATGCTTCAAATCTTTGTTGAAACTCCTCTAGCTAAACATCAACAATGCCTAAATACATCAAATCTGAAACCATGTTACAACCACCTCATACGATTGTCCTCACACCTTTAGTTACCACTGTGTTAGATAAAAAGAGTAATAACTGCGCTGGCAATGTGCTGGGACTTCCATCCGTTCACTTTCTGCACCTGCTTTATTTGGGGTCCCAGCAGACTAAAGCCTATACCAGCAGCCGTTGCAGAAAACCACTCTGTGGCAATGAAGCCAATGTGGCAAGTCTTCAATTAATATGTTTCTTCCAGATGAGCTGTTATATTCTGTGTATGTTGAAAGTTATAAAACTAGAAAACCTTAATTACTTCTGACCACAGCCCCAACCCTATATCAACAGGTACAAGAATTTGACCCCAACACCTTGACCCAGCTTTATTACTGCGGTGTTTAATATTTCCATTTTCCATGAGGAATCACTTTCTGATTTCAAAGTAATTGTTTTATTCAATTATTTAATTAAATTGAGTCGATGCACATTGATTATAGTTCGGTTGGGAAATAAGTTGACAAATATTGATATGCCTTTGATATAGTGATTTATTCCACAGATTGCAGAATTAGTGAAAAGCACATTCAGCTTACATTTGATAACAGACTGGTTGAGTTTGCTACAATCCCAAAAATATGTAATTAAAGAAGTTATACTAGTTGAAGTTGAAGTAGAGCTTAAAGGGCCTTTCATGCGTGGCTAATTCATCCCTCAGAATCTTGTCTTCCCTCTTGTCCTCAACTTTTCCTTCTTTTTGCATACTTCAGTCCTTTCAGAGTGATGAGCATTTGTTCCTTCATCACATCCTCACCACCTTTTTCGTGTCGATCCTCTCTGCTGTGTGTCCCCTTCTTTAGCCCCCTAAACCATCCTCCCTTCTCTGGTTGACTTTAAATGACTTCAGAACAAAGTTATTTGGAGTTCAAAAGGAGTTCAGATGCAGACCTGTTAATGTCTTTCTATTATCTTGGTCTAAGCCGGCATGTGAAAGTCTCTCTAGGGTTCCTCTTGACATGGGATCAGCCTAGAAGCTCAGAGCCTGAAGAATGGCAATCGTAAATCAGTCTCTTGTGGCCTGGACTTTGTTTGATCAAGAATGCTCCTGTCTCTGAGTTTGACATTGGACTCCATGTTTTTAATTTAAATTTCTTTGGCTATATAACACTGACACAAATGAGATAAGAGCCCCTGTTCAACATGTAAAATGCTGTGACTATAGAGATGTTTTAGTTATTTTTTGGCACTTATGTAATCACTTACAATTGTGGACATTGTTTTGTTTCTCTGTAATCATTTTTCGTCTCTATTCTTGATTTCATTGTTCTTTAAATATTTTGTGTGGTGCTTTACTTATATTTTTCTTGAATTTTTATTTCGGTTTTTTTATTTAATGTTGGGTTACATCTTTGTTCTTTTACATTTAGGTTTTATCTGATTTTTCTTTCGTAATTTGATCTTTGTTGACAGTTGTGTTTATAATTATTTAATGTCTAATAAATATATTTTAATGGATCTATATGTTTTCTCTACCAGCAACCTCACAAAGGCACTTCATAACTTTCTGCTGAGGTTCAGTTGTTCAAAAGTGGGTTAAAGGCAAGTTGTCTAATTCCTAATCAAAGTTTCCTTTCAAGCCTTACAATACATCATAAGAGTGGAACAAGATCGGTTTTCAAAAGCTGTCTTTTACTCCTATTCATTTCAACTGAATTTACCAGGCAGATTAATAGGGAAGAAAGTTTCTCCAAAAATGGCCTTGGTAGGATGATACTACCTTTCATATTACCTTGAACTTTTGGTGTGGAGCCTTGTGAAGGATAATTATGTTCTAAGTCATCCCAATATAAACTCTTCTACATGTAATATTATATTCCATAATAGATTTTAAATAACATACTTCTGCTTTTATTGATCTGTTGAGTCAAAATTACACTTTTGTGGTTTAAACCATTTATAGTTTGTCTAACAGACGGTACGCTCCAAGGGACAAATAAAATGAGATTTAGAAGATACAGAGACAACAAACAGCCAATATTAGACTCAGGGTTCAGGGTAATTAAAAGCCCAAATGGAAAAAGGCTCAAGGTAACATGATGGAAAATTTCTTAAAAGATTAGTTTGGACTTTTTAAATATGGTTCTGTAGAGCACACAGCTAAAAAAACTTAAGGACCACTTTGAAAACATATCAGAGCTCAGGTGGAAAACAAATTATGCTGGATATGCATACTGGTATGGAAAACAGGGGAGAGTTAACGCCAGTCAATGGTGTCAATTCCTTCATCCTCCAGGAACTGCCTGCATATTCTTGCCACATGAGGTGGGGTGTTATCATGCACCAGGAGGAACCCAGGACCCACTGCACCAGCAAGGGTCTAACAATGGGTCTAAGGATTTCATCCTGATACCTAATGGCAGCCATAGTTTATCCAGTACAGGTCTGCTCGTCCCTCCATGGATATGCCTCCTCAGAGCAACACTCACCCACCACCAAACTGATCATGCTGAACAATGTTGCAGGCAGCATAAAGTTTAGCTTCTCCGGAACCTTTCACATCTGTCAAATGAGCCCAGAGTGAACCTGCTCTCATCTGTGAAAAGAACAGTGTGCCAGTGCTGAACCTGTCATTTCCATCTTTCCCTGACAAATGCCAGTCAAGCACCATGGTGCTGGGCAGTGAGCACAGGGCCTACTAGAAGACGTCAGGCCCTCAGGCCTCCCTCCTAAAGTTTGTCTCTAATGGATTGGTCTGAGACATTCATACCAGTGGTCCCCTGAATGTTACTTTGTAGGGCTCTGGCAGTACTCATCCATGCTCTTGAGACTGTGCTGGGAGACACAGCAATCCTTTGGGCAATGGCACATATTGATGTGCCATCCTAGTGGAGTTGGACTGCATGTGCAACCTCGGTATGCTCCGTATATTGCCTTATGTTACCTTGGTCAAAGGCAATAATACTGAGAAAAGAGTCAAAAAAATTGAGGAGATTGTCTCATTGTTGCCCCTTTAGTGCACCTGTTGTTAATTTCATTAACACCAGGACAGCTGACACTGATTAATAACCCCATCTGTTACTTCACTGACCAGATCAATATTCCAGAAATTTAACTGAATCGTTGCCTTGCAGCAAGAAGGTCCTGGGTTCGATTCCCGGCCGGGGGTCTTTCTGCATGGAGTTTGCATGTTCTCCCCGTGCATGCGTGGGTTCTCACCGGGTACTCCGGCTTTCTCCCACAGTCCAAAGACATGCCTGTTAGGTTAACTGGTCACTTAGGTGTATGAATGAGTGTGTGCATGGTTGTTTGTGTGTTGCCCTGCGATGGACTGACAACCTGTCCAGAGTGTACCCCGCCTCTCGCCCATAGACTGCTGGAGATAGGCACCAGCTTTGTTTTGCTTTGTTTTTTTTTTTTCTTTCACCGTGTCCTGTCCAGCAGAGTAGCGCTCAGAATTGTTGTCTGAGTGCCAAGAAATTGCCCAACAGATTTACTTTCAAAAGCGGAGCATCACAGCTATTGCTTTAAGGCTCTGCTTGATATTTATAAAAGAAACTTTATTATGAACTTCTTTGGGAATATTTCAATTGTTACGGACACGGAGACTGGAATGAAAAGGAAAACAGAAGCTTGACAAAGAGAGAGATGGGGCAAAAGGGAAAGAGGGGAAAAAGGAGGAGAGAGTGGAGGAGAGAAAGAAGGATGAATAGAATAAAAGATTACACCCTGCTTGCTTATACGCAAAATAACACACGGTATTTATGAATGTAAAATGTACTTGGTGAGAAGTGCAGCCCAATATAGATCATCTGTGTATCATCCTGTGTGGATGCGCTTTGTATACAAGGTTTCTCCACAGAAATATGCAATAGCGAGTGTGAGGACCCACCGACCTGCCCCGTGGTCCCCGGGCGGACACTGAGGAGATCCGAGCAACAGACATCCAAAGGCCCCCCAAGGCACAGGAACCCCAGGAGAACCACCGCCGGGACTACCGCAACCCCCCCAGAGAAGAGCAGTGGAGAGTCCCAGGGGATCCACCCAGCAGCGACAGTGCAGAAGCCCCAGGGAACCGCAGCGACGAGCCCACAGGCCCCGCCGGCAGTCGTCCACTCCAGAGCAGATCTAGCCATGGACACAGAGACCCAAGACCCCGGGACACGCCACCCCCAAGACAGAGGCCCGACAGAGGGTCCAGGCCCCGGCAGGCAGCCACCGGGAGTGAGCCAGCACACACCGAAGCATCCAGCCCTGGACACCGAGAACCACAAGTACACCAGCGGGCAGAGACTCCAACCACCGGCAGGCAGGGTGGCGGGGAGGAAATAGGCCCCCCATAATATTGGGGGGCCTAAGCTGATCCAGGAGAGGGAGCAGTCCAAGACCCAACCTGTCACAAAAAAAAAAGGCACTCACAGTCACAGTCACCCACTCCCACCCTCATCCACACACCATAAAATCACTCGCTCCCAACGTAAAGACAAACAACAATGGACGTCCTAGCCTCACTCACACTCCCCATGCATACTTTATACTCAAGGTCCGGGCGGCAGCCCCTAGGGGCAACCAGCCCACGGACCAAGGAGAGGTGGCCCCCTTTCCTCCCGGGGGCAGAGACAAGCAGACAGGCCCAGACCCGGGTGGTCTCGGCCCGGCCCCCGCCCAGAACCCAGTCCCCACCAACCCCCATCCACCTCCGGAGAGGGGGCTATTTACAAAAGAGGGGTCCACATGGCCCAAGCCAGCCCGCCAACCAGAGCCGCCCCAGGACGGAGCAAGCCCGCCCCCCAACGAGCTCCGATCCCGACCCATGATTCCTCCCAACCCCAGTGAAACCCCAACATGAACCTCGCCACAGGCCCACCCCCAACAGGGGACACTGATATCCAACACACGGGCCCCCAACCCCAAAACGCCACGAATCCCCCCAACCCCCACAGGAGCACACCCCCACAGGTGAACTCTATAGCCGAGAGGCGATGAGGTCACACCCACCCAGCACAAGCTCTACATACAGCCTCGCCCTGAGCACCCCCGCCGCATCCCGCTCCCCCCCCACACAGTGCGCCGCAAAAAGCAAGGCAAGGGCCCCGCGCAACACCACCCCCACCCACTGGCGCAACAGGGCAGACCCCGCCGAGCACCGCACCCACAACAGGACCCCCGACCCCGCAGCATGATGGGACAGCCTCACCCACCCGATCCCCGGGGTCAGTGTCCCCACCACGCCCCCACAATGCCCCACTCAGCCACAAAAAAAACATTCCTGCCAACATTCCTGCCACTGCAACTGCCCAGGGAGAAACACTATCCAGCTCAGCTCCACCATTGCCACCCAGCCAATCCAAACGCCGGCAACTCCATATCCCCGAAGTGGATACAACCCCTCCACCCCACCGGCTGCAGCCCCTCCACGACACCCCCCCACCCACCACCCTGATGCCCCCCCCTCACACATGTCAGCCAGCAGAGCAGCCCACCACCAAACCCGCCCAATCCCCCCAGACAGCGCCAGCAGCCCCAGCCCACGAGTCCACGAGAGGGATACATGCACTAGCCGGGTACCTGGGCCATACAGGCCAACCGCTCCAAACCAAACACAGCCCACCAGCCACCCCGGTGCAGTCACAAGACGCGCTCTGCCGCCCCACCCACCCGACCGGCAACTGCAGCCCGGCGCCCCAACCATAGGCCAGAACCACAGAAGCAGTGGAAGAAGGCCACGGCCGCACCAGTTTCTGGGCACCCGGCCAACCCCCCCCCCAAACCCCGGGAGTGCCCAGCCCGCCGGCCACCCCACCCCCCCATGGCGCACCACGGCCCACCAAGTAGTCCAGCCGGCCAGCCCCTCCATCCGAGCGGGGCCACATCCCAATCAGTGCCGGCTAAGTCCCCCCTACCGGAGCCCGGCACCCCCCCAGCCGGCAGACCAGGGCCCAAAGCCAGGGGCCGAGATCCAAGGGAACCCAAGCGATCCCGAGAGAGAGAGCCGAAACGCCAGCCCCAGCAGCAGACAGTCCCCAAGACCTGACCCCCAAACCCAGCCCAGACCCGACTAGAGGGCCCACTCCCTCTCCCGGCCTCCGACCACAGATGGGAAGTAGCGAACGGGGGTGTGAAAGGACCCCAAGCCTGCCTCCGCCAGCTCAAATGTGGTGTTGATGCGTGTTGTTGTATTGTGCGTTTAAAAAGAATGGTGGGGAAGAGGGTCTGCCCCCCCCGCACTCTGAACCCTCAATGTCTAAATGCAATTAAACCCTTAGAAGTGAGCGCAGGCACCAGAGGTTAGGATACGAGGATATCCTCCCTCTTGATGCCATGGAGTGCGGCCACCCCCAAGGCCCTACATGTGAATGTCGTGAAAATGTTATAAGTAAGAGTGTCTAAGTTGTACAGTAAAATTGGGGAACAGGCTGCCATGGGACCGTAGAGATGGAAAACCCTTGCGGCACTCCAATGGTGCACCTGCACCCCAAAGCCCTCCATGAGTGGTAATGTGATGGAGCTGGCGGAGGGAGGTGTCCGGGGATGGGGAGGGAAGGACTGGGGGGCAAAATGCTCTCCCAGGGAGCCAGCTCCCCGGCTGACCCCAATAGGCACCCCCGTTTGCCAAGTCCCAACAAAGGACGGAGGCATAGGCGCATCCACCGGGCAAAAGACTAGGGACAGGTTACAGGCCCCGAGAACCAACTGAAAACCGGGATCAACGTCCCCAGCTACATAACGTCTACATAACGTCTGCATTACTGCACGAAATAATGTAATCTATGGGCTGTATCAATTTGCCTTATCAGCTGATCAGGTTGATCAGCAGGACATCAGTCCAAAGGATTTTTTTCAGCCACAAGATCTTTAAAGAAACAAAAATGTATCATCTTGTGCCAATGTGCAATGTGCCATTGCGCAACTGACAGCCCAATGCAAAATTCAAAAGTTTACTTCAATCCTTGCAGACTTTTAGAGGACGGAGTCAAAGCAAATCAGATGGATTGATACAGACAGGCTCAGCCTGGTGTAACTTTGACTTGTAACACGGAGGTTCTTCCTCTGAGAAAACAGATGTAATCTTAATAAAACATGTTTTGTGGAGGTTTAAATGTTTTATATGTCCTATTATAGCTGGGGGCCAACAGGGTTGTTTTGAATTGCTAAAATCAGCTAGCTGTTAGCCTTCCACCACTCTGAGGATATTCATTTTTCTGCAAACTAACTGCAATATGATTTCTGTGTAATACCGGTAAGGGAACCATTACTGATAATGATTTTTCAGAGTTTTTGGGTATTTTTCATTCAAAATGGTTTGAGATAACATGGGCAACACCACCTTGACCAGTCAAAAGTTTGCTTAAACCAGTTGTCTAAGCATGGATCAAATGTAACAATATATCTTTTAATTTCAAGTAAAAATGCTTTTTGCTCAATCTGTTTTACAACGTTAAATTGTTATTATGTGTAAATCAGACAGAGGAAAACAAAGTCTTTGTGGTGCACAGAGAAAGGAAGTGGCAAAGTCTAATTTTACCTTAATGGTGTCCTTAAAAATGGACCTGCAAGACTTGTTTAACAAACTTTGTCTGATTTGCTCTCTGATAGGAAATGTAAACCAATACACTTCATGTTGATCCTGTGTGTAGAAATGGCAAAATATGATCATAATATTGTATGGCATTTGTCATTCATTCATTCATAGGCTGCTCAACAGCACACAGATCCAGATACATAACTGTGAAAAAAAGTCAATATCTGCTTCCACAAAATGCTAAGTGTAACATGAAAATAAGCTTAAAGGGACAGAACGGTGTTACAAAAAATATGAACACTAGCTTAGGACTTTAGGTTAAAAAATACACCTGTTACTAAATTTAACTGGAATGAGGTAATATCCTGAATGTGCTTAAGTGTTCGGACTGGGATCACCAAGATAAAACCAAACATCCCAATGAAAGCATGTTTTAGTTTTTCTCTTTCCAGTTAAATGACAGAAGTCAGCTAAACCATCCTGGGAATGTTTTATTCATTTAGCTTGACATCTCTGCATTTAAAAGGTAGCTCACTTATTTAATGGAGAGATGTATTCATGATTTTTAGGAAATAACTACATAACAGTGTAGTAATATAAAGTTTTACAAAAATAAATGCTGACAAATTGGCTGAATACATGAGGGTTCTGCATTTCAGCAAGCAGCCTAGGTTACCTCCTATTATCACTTTGGAAAGCTCACCCTTGCCTCCTAGTGGGCAAAGACTGTGGTTGCACCTTCTGAGGGGCGCTTTTTATGCAGATGTGTGTTTGTATGCCGAGCTGTGTCCTCATAGCTTCCAAGAACCTATCTATCTAGTTTACAGATGTGCGGTAATCTGCCTGACACTCCAGGCCTGCCAGGCCTCTAGTAACTGTGTTATTATGGCCATAACACAACCTGGAATAAAAATTAATTTTAATTAGCGGAAATTAATTTGATGCAACCATATGAGTTTGCACACATGTGTGATGAGTATGTAATCTGCTTGAAACCAGCCAGCCGCAAGGGAGTGAAACTCAAGGAATGACAGTGTGTATCCACAGGACAGAGTTAACTGAAAAAGCAACCTTTAAGAGCGTTGCAAAAGTATTCATGAACTTGGATTTTTTCAAATTTTATTATATTACAACCACAAACTTTAATGGGTTTTATTTATGTTCCCCTGAGTCTTTGTGGAGCCACCTTTTGTGGTAATTAGAACAGCAAGTCATTTGGGGTGTTTCCACCAGCTTTGCAAATGTGAGATTAAAAATGAGCTTCTTCTGTGTAAAATAGTTATAGGTCAGTCAGATTTAATGGAAACAGCTATTTTCAGGTTTTGCCACAGATTCTCAATTTGATTTAGACCTGGGCCACTCTAACACATAAAAATGTTTACTTATAAACTATTTCACTGCAGCTTTGTCTTTGTGTTTTGGTCTCCTAGGATGGAAAACTTTGGTTCAGTCTTTGGCAACCTCTAATAGATATTCTGCAAGGATTGCCTTGAGTTTAGCTCCATCCATCTTTCCATCAACTCCGACCAACTTCCCTGTCCCTGCTGAAGATAAGCATCCCCGCACCATGATAATGCCAACACCATATTCCACTGTTGGGAAGGTGTGCTTAGGGCAATGTGCGATGCAAGATATTCAAATCTTAGGCCTGCGTCCATGATTCTGTGCATTTACAGTTGTTCTTCAACAAATCTCAGACAGCTTCATAAAAAAGCTTGATTTAGTGTGTTATTAAATTCTATTAATGTTCTCATTAGGCAACTTCTGAGAAGATTGGTTGCACTCAGTTGTATTTAGGGGATCAGGGTAAAATAGGCTGAATACTAATGCATGACACACTTTTCAGATTCTTTTTGTCAGAACATTTAAAAACCCTCTATCCCTACCGTTACAACTATCAACTATCATATGTTGATATATAACAAGAAACACAAAGAAAGTATATTATAAGTGCATCTATCTGAGTTCTGATGTTTGTGACTCAACCATTATTTAAGTTCAAGCGAAAATTCAACTTTCTACTCTAAAATGTTTTATTCAAGTCAGGCCTCTAATTCCAGAACATATTCTCTTCTCTCTCAGCCATATCTTCCCATTCCATAGTCATTTGTTGCCCTTCTATCATATCACAGTGCATTTCCCTACCAATAAACGGAGGCACTCTGCTGAAGAAATGTATTTATCTTTCACATAAACTCCACTCTGGCTCCACTGGTCTCTCTCCAGTAGCTCTCGCTGGCACTTAATTTCTATTAATGGTTCTGCGACTGGCACTCGAATCCAATCCGCTGTTAGGGTGAGCAGGGAGGGTACATGAGGAAATATGCATAGGCAATTATCCTCTGTAATGTGTGCAGCCCCGTCCACTAATGCAACTGTGCTCATTGTGTGTGTCGGGGAACGCTGTGGATCGAAGGAACGTGTGCATGCATACACAAAGCGGTTGCCGCGGAGGCTGGCGTCTAGGAATAAAAACACGTATGAGTGGGACTTTTGTCAGGTCGCAATATTGTCAACGGTTCAATAGCTCTTATGATTAGCAAACAGAAGGCTTTGTTGTATTGCTATTGGGAACACGTACATATACCTAGTGTACACCAACTTGTAATGATAAATATCATCAGCTTCGTCCACCAAGAAGCTTATACAGCTTTCTCTTTCTTCTAAGTGATGTCAACAGTGTTTCTCTGGCTGTCCCATTGTTTTCCAAGAGTCCTCCAATAATTGTTTAGCTGTCAGCTGGTTATAGATTTAACACATCCCTTTCAGACAATGACAGGAGGCCAATAACGGGCTCCTGGGCTTGTAAAGCCTCTATCTGCAGAGGAAACTCAGAACATATAAACCCAGAGGAGGGGACACACGCACAAACCTATTAGAGCTGCTGTAATGACACTGTGGAGTGTGTTTGCAAACACCAAGGTGTGTTAAAGTTTTATAGTGTGAGGTCAGTGATGAGGTGGTCTCAGATATGATGGGATGAGGTCTAATGGTGTATTTTATAGATGCTGTGTGTGTGTGATTATGTCTTTACAAATGATGAGGGTCTTCATGGGCACATGTGAATAAATATTTCTTACGGATACATCTGTCGTGTGTTATGTCTGTGTGTCCCAAGCTGTGTACCAGTATTTTACTGTCATAATGTTTTGCTTATTAGCAGCCTTTAGATCTCTGCAGCTGATCAAAATGTTAAATGTTATAGATGGCAGCCAAGACCCCACATCGGACCCATTTTATTTTGAATAAGCCCTGATAGAGCAGGCACACACTTGTCCAAACCCCCTGAACCTGTCTGACAGGAAGTTTTTACCAACCATCTTGCTTTCTTGAGACTCATTTACCTTGAACAAGAATTAATTCCACTCTATTCCACTTGATCTGCTCGTGGGTTTTCTTCTCCATAGGCAGCCAGCAAGTTCTTTTAACCCTAAAGCTAAAAGTATTCTCACTAGGACAGGAGAAATAAAAGATAGCTTAATGTTGCCACGTAGATGAAAATGTGGAGATCTTTCTGTAGATAATTCAAGAAGTCCGATAATAGAGTTCCTTGTCAGACAAGAGGTGAGGGAAAAATGTTTTTTTTTGTGAGTGAAAAGTCTGTATGATATAAAAGAAGGCCATGAGATTTTTGCAGATTTTTAATCTATATAGAGTTAAAGTAAGACATAAGTACACTGTAATCCATTTCAAGGGTTTTAATGATTATACCCAAAGTAAAAGCAAAAACTTTGGTCATAACCTAATCAAAAAAGTATGTCAGTGCTAATAACTGCACCGCTATGCAACCCTTTTCAATGCAGTCAAAATTAAGTAGACCATGGCTTCTTCCATTGAATTTCAGAATAGAAGTAACTGCTAGATTCAGTTAATAAATGCAATTGATTAACTGATCATTAGTAGGAGGGCTCCTCTGTTTAAAGTAGGGGTTTTGCTTGTTGCATGTCTGGGGCACATAATGTCAACATGGTATGGCATCTGCAATGAAAGCACAGTGGTAGAGGGTTGATAATGTTGCTCAACAAATTTACTCAAACCCTTAATACATGTCTATGGAGGACTGATGACTTGGGCTCGTTTTTGATGCCAAAGGACCTGAACACCTTGCAGTTAAGTCCAACATAAACTCTGTTTACTAGAGAGTACTGTGAGATATCAGTCGTCCAACATGTCAGCACCAGCGGTGTATACCAACTGTCCAGCATGCTGGTGGCAGACTGGTTGATTTGGACTAGTTTTTGCTGCCACAAGATCTGAACAATCTGCTTTTAAGTTAAATGTAAAGTCCAGAATGTAAAACATATTAGCATAAACACCATAAATAATATGCAGAACCAGTTGTTCGACAAACTACACCAACATCTCGGACCAACTGTCCAAAATGTTGATGGAGGACTAATGACTTTGGCTTAGCTTTCAGCCAAAAGACCCAGACACCTTGCCGTTAAGTCAAACAAATGTATACCAAGTTCTTTATAATCATATGTGAAATAATCTGTACATCACTGATGGAGGTATGATGATTTTGCTGTATTCTCCCACAGGACATGGATTTTTTTCAGATGAGTCAAAACAAAGCCTTAATAGTCATAAGTGAGCCAGACTGTCGAACATATCAGCACAAACACCTCATACCAAGTGTCCAGGTGGTTGAGTCTGATCCTTCTTTTACTACCACATAAACTACACACCTTGAAGTTTGGTAAATTACTGGTTAAATTTTTTTTATTTTACTCAAATCTCCCAAATAAATTACACCATGTGATGTCTTATTGGTTGTTCATCTACTCCCGATACATAGTCTTTTATTTCCTCTGATGCATAAACATTCAGTGATGAAATGTGTTTTTACTTAGGAAAAAAAGCCTGCAAATGGAAAATGACATGTTAAATAATTGCATTAGATTTATTTTTTCCACATTTACTGTACTGTGCACAGAAGTGTGTTTTGAAAAGCAGGCCCGAGGGGAATGAAATTCTCGCTAGTGCACTCCATCCCAGAGCTAAATTACACAAGCAAGCCATGATTTCATGCTTCAGTACATTAGTGCAGTGTTTTTTTTTCCTCTCCCCCTTTGCTCTCTGCTCCCTTTCCTCCTCTCTCTGTCTCATTTACCTCTGCTTTAACCCCTCACGGATCTTATCTGGTTAAAGTGCAAAAAGAGGTGAATCACACATCCATGCGGCATGAATATTTCATCTGTGTTTGGATTAGCATTTTCTCCAAAGATTCATTGTTCTATGTTTAATACATGTGGCTTCGCTCCTCAGCTCCTAGATCATAACCCCTGCCCTTCTAATCTTAGCTGAGGAAAACCCTCAACTGGAAGCTATGCCAACTGTGTGCATTCATTTGTATGAGCAAATGCAAGTCGGTTGCTGGTTTCTCTGTAGGTGGGTGCCTGCACATGAAGTGCAGCTTCGCTGAGAGTTTTTCTACATGTGTGCACATTTGCCCCTGTGCTTTAGTACCAGGAGCCTGGGGTTACAGCAAGGCTAAAGCCAGCTCATCTCTCTCCATACATAAACACTCCTCTTCCCTCTGGCTGGATTAGATGATGAGGTGGGAGAGTAAGTGAGATTGGAAAGGAAAGAAAAGATGTGTCAGTAGGAAGGAGAAGTGAAGAGACTGTGTAACGGATTAAGAATAAAATTCAAGTCTTTTGGCTGCTGGCTCCACTGCAGCTTTAAGTTGTGGGTGAGATATTCTTGAAATGATCCACTGCCTTATTGCATAGACAGTAGTGTGTGTGATTTTGCCATCCCACATCATTTGGCTATGCGATGGTTCACTCTTGCCTTCATCTCCGCTCATCTGTTTTATTTCTAAATCAGCACTGAATGGGGAAGGACCACTCACTCATCGAGTGTTTTATGGAGTAAATGGCTACATAGGTCATGCTCACCTATCTTTTGTGCCATCATAAAAATGGGCTCTTTTAAATGTATAGTTTCACTGAAAAATTACCATTTCTATAATTCAAAACAGCGAAGCGGTGAATATATCAAGTGCGGCTGACCTGAAGTGTGACTGAAAAACCTTTGGCTTTTTAACTTTGACTCATTTCATTTCTGTGCAAAAAAACAGGTGAAATCTCAGCACCTTGCATTGGAGTAAATGAAGTCACCTGTCAGACTCAAAAGAGTTCAACAAGGAGAAACTTATTATTCAGCAGAAATGCACTGATCAGCTTTATCAAAGCTGTAAAACAATTTTAGGTTTTAGCCAGCTCCAATTTCTTTATAGAGGCTATAATATAAAAACAGTATTAAAATATCTGTACGGCTTTATTGATATTAGCATTCCATTTATGATTTGTATTACCACTATCTAACTGTGTGTGTATGTGGGAGAGGAGTTGCTTAAAAAAAGGTTTTACTAATACTTTAAAAGTAAAGCCAAATCATTTCAAAGGTGACAGTTAGCCCAGATTTAAGCATCTTAAGCATTATCAATTAGCATTGTTAGCGTGATTAGTGGAGCTAGCATTTAGCCTACTAAGCTGGGGGGCTCTCAAACTTTATCGGTCCAAATCTGATTTGTAAATAATGGCTGAACAACATGTGATGAGCAACCTTTTATTAGATGTGCTCACAGCTTACGAGCAACAGAAATGGTACTTAATGCCTACAAACTGCTTTAATTTCCCATAGTAAAGCCTCATGAGAGCTCTAATTCCATAAGTAATTTTACTTACATTTTGTCCAAGTTTTGCGAAGTTAACATTCTTTAATCTAAAGTATAAACTTATATAGTGACGTTTAAAAGAGTTTGGTGGAAAAAAACTAATAAATATCAGGGTTACCTTAATTATTTTTGCAATTTTTTTAGGAAACTTTTCTGTGAGCATTTTCTTAAATACCATTACAAAGGTATCATCTGAAAGTTAAGAAACAGTCCATTCTGTAGTTCAGAGACAATAATTTTGTTGCTTTATTATTATTGTTTGATGGCTAGAATCAAATTGGAAAGTATGTAATTGTCTTTGAATCTGTTTATATGATTGGACTGAACTGACTGTATATTTCTGTATATGAATTTGAAATTTTTGTTAGTTTTTTTGTAAAGTGTACTGGGACGACATTTATTGTGTGCTGAATAAATAAACTGAATAATTGAATTAATCATCTTCAGGGAGCTTTTTGTTGTTTTGTTTTGTCTTACATAATTTCCAAGTCCAACACATGGTTAGCTGCTTTAATGTTATAATAACACTTTATTGCCTTATCCTAACCTGTGATTCCTAACCTTCCATACTTATACATTAACTTAAACCCCAGTTTGGTAATGAAAGGCTAACATTTGTCCCATTTTTGCAAATACTTCAAAGATAAACATACTATTAAGTGTTTTAGGTACATTTTCGGGTCAGTTCTTTTACTCATCATCAGGATGACAGTCTTCATTATTTTGGGCCTTTTAAAAATGTTTTTGAACCACCCTTTTTTCGGGATGAACTGATGACAGAACATCCTGCTGACTTTTGAAACAAATAAGTAGCCACACAAGGTTTACTTTATCACTTAACACCCCTCCACTGACATTTTGTTAAATTTCCTTTAGCCAATTGCAGGGAAGCCACACATCCACTTTAGGGAGGTTTGAATTCTTATTTTGCATAGGCATTTACTAGAAATTGTAAAGCTTATAGAAGTGGGTTGGATTTCTGGCTTGGACCATGCTTCTCATCAGAAGCCATTCGTTTATAATATAAATCAGATCCCGGCTTTGGGGAGGCCAGTTGAGGAAGTTTAGTGCAAGGAAGCCTTCTGGGATCAGTTTTGATGTGTGATTGGGATCATTGTCCTATTGGAACACTCAACTGTGTCCAGGTTTCAACCATCTACCTGTTTATTTAAGGAGAAGTTGAACAGTTTTGGAGGTAATCCTCCATCTTCACTGTACCATTTGTTTGGGCAATGCATGAGTACTGTTGGGACCACAGCCATGGGTTACAACATTAAAACTCCAGTACAAACTTTTCTGGAACTTTCAAAATAAATTGCATTTAACCGACTTCCAGCACAGCTTCAGAAGGGAAAGTGGGGTAACAGCAGACTTCCCATGATGCCACTGCCCGTATAAAACCCCCACCTTTCCCGGTCCTCTTTGCGGGACCGGGATTGGAGAGGCAGCGCGCTAATGTCTCTTTGCTGGCAAACAGACATAAACTCTTCAAACTGGATCCAAGGGTGTCATACGATCATCCATCATATGCACTAAGTTAAGTATGGATGAATTACTGTCTGTGTATCTGGTATTCATTCATAAAAAGGGAAATTAAGGTATAAGCATTGTTGACTTTCTCTCTGAGACCTGCA
This sequence comes from Crenichthys baileyi, assembly GCA_036173005.1. Taxonomy (NCBI): domain Eukaryota; kingdom Metazoa; phylum Chordata; class Actinopteri; order Cyprinodontiformes; family Goodeidae; genus Crenichthys; species Crenichthys baileyi. The sequence goes on along the minus strand of JAHHUM010000295.1, from coordinate 532,581 downwards.
GAAGCAAACTGTGTTCCAGAGAAGTCTCCAGTAGAGACGCTGTCTCTACAAGGCGAGTGAAGCGTTTTTTCCAGTCTGAAGGAAGGACAACGGCCCGCATCACCGTGGTTACGGCAGTTAACGTGCAGTGTGGTCAGCGGACACAACGGGCCGCCAAGCCACTGCTCCGGAGGTTAGCTGGAAGCTAACAATTTGGTTCACAGAGGTTTCTTCAAACTTCCTCGTCGCCCCGGACAACGTTTCCCCACCACGGTTCATGAGGTTAGGTTTTGGGCTGAGAGAAGGATCTAGATTGAAATGATCTAAACGTTTTTCATTTTATGAAGTTTGGTTTTGTTTGTGTTGAACTCTGCCATCTTGGTGCTAGCAGGCTATCTGCAACACACGTGCTCAGTTTTGTGTTCTGTGTTTGTGTGTTTTTAAAGTTAAGACAAACTTTATTTAAAGGGGTGATTTTAACACAGAAGATTGATCATACATTTGATAACTAAGTAAACACCATTAAACCCCATTTCTCCAGAAAGATTTGGCTCTTTTTCCAAAATATTTCCTTAAATATTTTACCATTTCCTTTCATAATATTTCTTTAAATATTATTTCAATAAATAAAGGCAGCTAATGAGACACCATTGAGAATTAGTCATCCAGAAGGTTGGTTTTATTCAGCAGATCATTCTTTAAAACATTATTTTATTTATTTATTTATTATTTTATTTATAGCCCATTAGTCTTCGTTATTCTTTAATTCTGCTTGGTAGTGTAGTTAGATTTTTTTAGCATAGTAAAGAGTTTGTTGATTGAAATATGTTTTTACTTTGAGTTGACTTATTTTTGTTAATAAATTGTTGTATTTTAAGAAATTGTGTGAATTCATTCCATGTGTGTGCAGAGTTTTGCTGTTTAATAATGTCAGAGCTTGGCTCACACCTTTCTATTTTGTCCTAATACCATCGCCTTACTGGGCTGGTATTCACAGGACAACCCTTAACAGACCGAAATATTATTTGATAAAATATTAAAGTATTGATATTAAATATTAAATAATATTTCCAGATTAATAGTCACAACAGTACCAATAGGTCAACAGCTCGAACTTTGTTTCTTCTGACCAAAGAAACTTTTCTCCACAAGGCATCCTACCTGTCCATGTGGGCTTAAATGGGGTTCTGCCTGGAGGTCAAATCTCCAGGCAGAATTATTATGTGCTAGAACTTAGTTGTTGTGGACAAAAAATGTGGATAAGGTACAACATGTAAAGTGACATTCACATTATACAGGTTCAAATATAAATATATATCTATATATATATATATTCTGTATATATGTATATACACTGCTCAAAAAAATAAAGGGAACACTTAAACAACACAATATAACTCCAAGTAAATCAAACTTCTGTGAAATCAAACGGTCCACTAAGGAAGCAACACTGATTGACAATCAATTTCACATGCTGTTGTGCGAATGGAATAGACAACAGGGGGAAATCTTTGGCGATTAGCAAGACATACTCAATAAAGGAGTGGTTCCGCAAGTGGGACCACAGACCACTTCTCAGTACCTATGCTTTCTGGCTGATGTTTTGGTCACTTTTGAATGTTGGTGGTGTTTTCACACTCGTGGTAGCATGAGACGGACTCTACAACCCACACAAGTGGCTCAGGTAGTGCAGCTCATCCAGGATGGCACATCAATACCAGCTGTGGCAAGAAGGTTTGCTGTGTCTGTCAGCGTAGTGTCCAGAGCCTGGAGGCACTACCAGGAGACAGGCCAGTACATCAGGAGACGTGGAGGAGGCCGTAGGAGGGCAACGACCCAGCAGCAGGATCGCTACCTCCGCCTTTGTGCAAGGAGAGACAGGAGGAGCACTGCCAGAGCCCTGCAAAATGACCTCCAGCAGACCACAAATGTGCATGTGTCTGCACAAACGGTTAGAAACTGACTCCGTGAGGATGGTATGAGGGCCCGACGTCCACAAATGGGAGTTGTGCCCAACACCATGCAGGATGCTTGGCATTTGCCAGAGAACACCAGGATTGGCAAATTCGCCACTGGCGCCCTGTGCTCTTCACAAATGAAAGCAGGTTCACACTGAGCACACGTGACAGACATGACAGAGTCTGGAGACAGCGTGAAGAGTGATCTGCTGCCTGGAACATCCTTCAGCATGACCGGTTTGGCAGTGGGTCAGTAATGGTGTGGGGTGGCATTTCTTTGGAGGGCCGCATGGCCAGAGGTAGCCTGACTGCCATTAGGTACCGAGATGAGATCCTCAGACCCCTTGTGAGACCATATGCTGGTGCGTTTGGCCCTGGGTTCCTCCTTATGCAGGACAGTGCTAGACCTCATGTGGCTGGAGTCTGTCAGCATTTCCTGCAAGATGAAGACATTGAAGCTATGGACTGGCCAGACCTGAATCCGATTGAACACATCTGGGACATCATGTCTCGCTCCATCCACCAACGTCACGTTGCACCACAGACTGTTCAGGAGTTGGGGGATGCTTTAGTCCAGGTCTGGGAGGAGATCCCTCAGGAGACCATCTGCCGTCTCATTAGGAGCATACCCAGGCGTTGTAGGGAGGTCATACAGGCACATGGAGGCCACACACAATACTGAGCCTCATTTTGACTTGTTTTCAGGACATTAAGTTGGATCAGCCTGTAGTGTGTTTTTCCACTTTAATTTTGTGTGTGACTCCAAATCCAGGCCTCCAGTGGTTAATAAATTTGATTTCCATTGATGATTTTTGTATAATTTTGTTCTCAGCACATTCAACTTTGTACAGAACAAAGGATATATATATATTTTCACCTTCATTCGTCAAACAGAACTGCTGCAGAAAATATTTTTAGCACATAGCAAGAATTTTTTTTCAGTCAGTATAAATTCATTTAAAAGAAAAAAAAAAAGAAGATTGGGAATGGAAAACTTTTAGAGCATTATTGCTCTCAAGACCAAAGCATTTACCTTTTTTAGCCACCAACTGATGATCAAATGCTGATGAAGTCTCCAGAGGATGAAAGTCTGAGTTTTGAACTAATTGTTTGTTTGTTTGTGATGCCGAAAAATTCGCAGCACTGGTAATCAAACCTCATGGGATCTTCTCTATGAGTTGAGATCATCACACCTCATGCATCTCATTGTGTTTATACTTTGCTCCTCTTCTTTTATTCCTGCACACCATAAAGAATCTGAGGCTTGGCCGAGACCGCAGAGTTTAGATATGTTCGGATTAAATTTTTTTGTTTTGTTTTGAGGGGACTGGGGTGGTGGTTACGTTTTCCTTCAACAGGCGACATGTTTAGAGCTGTTATTGTGTGGTTAAAACAAAGTTATAAAAGACAACTAATACACATGGGAAATATCCATTGAAGCTGTAAAACTGTGCTCTTCCAACAGCCTTGCGTACATCTTCAATTCTGTTGATCTTCATCTCCCTTTGTTGCAGTCATCTCAAATGTCACCGCAGAAAAATCAATAAAAACGGAGCACAATTTTAGGAGGCAAAATGTCCTTTATTTTATTTCAGTACATTCCTGCAAAGAGAGGTTCAGTTATTCTGACTTTACAGGATCTGGATTTGTATTGCTGGCAGTGGCCGTAAAGGAGTTATTACGTTCTCCATGACTGATAACAAAGACTTGGATCTCTCCAAGCCCGTCTTTATTCCCATCATCCACCTTGGCTACCAGAACAAAATGTTCTTTATAATTTCCATGGACATGGTTCGGACTCCATGTAACTGCTGTTCTTCTCAGCATAGGTCAAAGGATAACACCGCAATGTACTGTGTTCTGATCTCATTTTGAGTGAAGGTTTTCCCGGTCCCTGATCAGCCTAGGTTTTAAATTGGTCTCACTGTTAGAAAGGCAAACAGTGTCAAAGCAAAAAGGTTAAAACCTAATGATCGGTTGTAAATTTCTTCAAAGTGGGACTGACTAAACTTATTTTTTAAACTTATATTTATTGTACATGCCTAAACTAAAATTAAGGTGTAGGAAAAGAAATCTGAAATTTTGGAGACAATGTATTTCTATGACAAAGCCCTAAGCTGCCATCATGACATTACATTTAGCTAAAAAATAATCTTTATTCCACAGATGATGATCCTGCAATTGTTACATCATGTCTAAATGTAATATTTAGGACGATGAAGCTGTTATGCTAAGCTGGTTCCTGCCATTCAGGGCTATGTGCAGGTGTTTGTCTGTGAGTGTGTGTTTCTGCCTCCTCTCATTGCGGGGTGTGACCTGCCGGTCTGAGCCTGATGAGCCAGAGCCCATCAGGTTCGATCAGGAGGAGTTTAAAGAGGCACAAATTCCCTGGGGTAAATTATCTTGCGTTCCAAGGTTATCTGTTTTTGTCCTCCTTCCAAAAAAAGTAGTTTCCAATCCACGGTCCGTTCCTGGATTCCAGTCCTCTGCCTCCTCGTTCTCAGAATTTGTTGGAGAACTCACCTCTAGATGCACTAAAGAGGAACTGTGAATCTCCTCACCACTCCTCTCTGGATGCTCCCCTGGATTTGCTGTCTGGACTGCTACATACTTCTCCACCATTACTCACCTGCCTGTCCACCCTCCAACGCTCCACCGTCATCTCTATCTTCTCTTGGCAGAAGAAAAATCAAAACCATGAACAGCCTGCACCACACACCACAACCTGCCAACCTCTTCTACACAAACTGTTTAATATCACTGCATCCAATAACCACTTACCCCTCCTTCTCTGTGCCACATGGAAATCCTCCCCTGAACCTAGAAGAAACATTTATTTCAATTGTGATAATAAACCATCTGTTGTCTGCAGTTGTTGTGTGCAGAAGGGTCTCACACAGAAACCTTATGACAGATCCATGTCAATAAGCTATTGATAATCTGAACATCATTTGCAATTCCCTTCCCTTTACATAGATAGTTTTATATGTTTGTTTATGATAGAGTTTTTTACGAAGGGGTATTAGGATCACTCAGAGGAAAACAGAAAGGCGAATGGTTTGATGGTCAGACTAAAGTCAAAAATGTATTTCAAGAATAATGCTGAAATGTTGAGGAAGTCAAAGCTCTGTTCAGTGATGAAAGTCAAAATATTGAGAATAAAGTGGAAATAGAATCTTGAAGAAAAGGCGGGAATGCTGAAACTGCTGAGTGCTTGCAAGGCTTGTTTCTATGCTAAAAGTGAAAGTTTGTGAAATTTTCTTTGTTATTAAATCTGATTCTAAAGTATAAATTTACACAATGCATGACTACTGCAGGGCTTTTTGTTGATTTATTTTTTCCACTTTCTTCTTGTCATTTTGTCTTTAATCTTAAAACAGGTAACCAAAAAAAGTACTCCCTCAGTTTTATTCTTCAAGTGACCCTAATACTTTGCCATAGTTTTTAGACTGAAAATGAAACATCATATTTAATTAATTTCATATGAGTGTGATTCAAAAAGTACACTGACTGACTAGCTAAGTGGTTGCTACAGGTAATGATCCACCCATCAGCAATGTGTGATTTTAGAAAGTATTTACGCTTTTCTAGGTTTGTTATGATTTTATTAAAGAACTGGATTGCAAATCTCCAGTTAAACCTCGGTTATATTTTTTCTGACGCTAAACTCACAACTGGAAAGAGTTCCTTTTTGTACATGACTTGCATCGGCAACACAGAATTGTGGGGGATTCAGTCTGTGATGGGCACGGTGCCTTAAAGTCCAGTAAACAACTGCTGAATCTGCTGATACGTTAGTCTTACTTCTCTTACCATACTGCTCACTGTGTGTTTTTTCAAGATGAATGTGGGTCATTGTTCTGCCTAGTGGCCATGAAACAAATGAAATGGGCCTTTGTGTCACAGTAATAGAATATTAATTAAAAGTTTCTAGAACCTCCGATCAACTTTTTCAAAAATCTTGTTTAATAAATTAAGAAATATATAATATTTAGGTTGAAAGATTGCTAGGGGCACCAATAAATGTGGCATGGGTGGTTTTGCTAAAAACAATTATTTCTTAACATCAGCAATGTGTGATTTTAGAAAGTATTTACGCTTTTCTAGGTTTGTTATGATTTTATTAAAGAACTGGATTGCAAATCTCCAGTTAAACCTCAGTTATATTTTTTCTGACGCTAATCTCACAACTGGAAAGAGTTCCTTTTTGTACATGACTTGCATCTGCAACACAGAATTGTGGGGGATTCAGTCTGTGATGGGCACGGTGCCTTAAAGTCCAGTAAACAACTGCTGAATCAACTGCTTCAAAACTGAAGGGCGTAAAGTGTTTTGGTACAAATTGGAGCTGTATCTGACTGATCCATTTTTTGATCACTCAAAAGGGAACACAGCATTAAGGCAGGTTTAAACAATGTCATCAATGAATCGTGATACGTTAGTCTTACTTCTCTTACCATACTGATCACTGTGTGTTTTTTCAAGATGAATGTGGGTCATTGTTCTGCCTAGTGGCCATGAAACAAATGAAATAGGCCTTTGTGTCATAGTAATAGAATATTAATTAAAAGTTTCTAGAACCTCCGATCAACTTTTTCAAAAATCTTGTTTAATAAATTAAGAAAAATATTTAGGTTGAAAGATTGCTAGGGGCACCAATAAATGTGGCATGGGTGGTTTTGATAAAAACAATTATTTCTTAACATCACAGAATCGGAGCATTTCAGGTGAGAAGATACCAAAAAAGTCAAGGTTTTGCGTAAAGTACATGTGTAAAGATACAACAATTATGTCAAATCAGCAGCAGTGATTGTATTCTTTGCACGGTTTAAATGAAATTAGAAAGTTTGTAAAGATTTCCAGTTTCAGTATTAGATTCAATATTGGATTCAGTATTAGAACTTAACACCAGCACATTCTAAATACCATATTCTCTCAGGTAAAAAAGACACAGATTTTAAATTAAAGGATGTAGTCTAAGGTAAACAAAAGGTTGTTTATAGTAAGTCCTTTTACTTCCTGCAAACAAAAAACAAGTGCTTTAGAATTACTTGGCACCAAAATATCATTTTCCACTTGCAGCAATTGGTTGTATATTTATTGATATAAGGCAGGTTAAGAGATTAACACCTAACTATTGTTTTATATTGACCCATATACCTTCATCTATATTTGACATACAGAGAAAAATGTGCTGCTTTAAAGTCATCAAAACATAAGCTCACCTCACAGAGTGCATTTACCCCGCATTGCTTCACCCTGTCTGCTGTGACTGGTTCCTTCTATCAATCAGCGTAAGCTGACAGCTATGGCTAATGCTTTCCTATTACTTCAAAAGCTACCTCTACATTACTGGGTTTTGATCATGCACTACATATGTTCAGCTGCTTCTAGTCCCCTTTCAACTAAGAAGTGTATTCTAAGGTGCCAAATGCTTTGACGTGAAATTTTCAGGCATTAACAAATAACATGTGTATCTACTATACTTCACACGATGTATGACTTGCTGAACCATGAAAAATGTGCTGTTCAGTACCTAAATATACTAACAAATTCAGTGCGGTACAAAACTGTAACCTTGGGCACTGAATGAAATGCACACACATGTACTCAAAAACAGTCATATATGTGTACACGATACTGATTTGCCACAACATCTGTGCTCAGACATGTTAACAACTTTGACAGTCACACTCCATAATTGGCAGGCCAGAGCTTACTTAGATATTCAGCGATAATGAGACCAGCTTTCTCTTTGTCACTCTCATAAACACACACACTCAAGGAGTCATATTTCCATAGCTACAGGGATCAATACAACTTACACTATTTCCCTTTGTAAAGATTGACGTGAGTTGGTTTTTGGCCTGAAAAGAACAAAAACATTCTCTTTCCTCACAGATATGTCTAATGCATTATAGAAATAGAAACATAGAAAAGAACCAGATGTAGGCAAGGTAATTAAGATATAACAGGATTTTTAAACAACTTCTGCTTCTAAAGTGTTAGAATTTTTTATTTAATGATCTTTACAGTTAAAAGTTTTTTTTTCATTAATAACACACCAAAGAAAGTGTCAGACTGACACGGACTGAGTTTTTTTGACTGTGCAGACCATAGAGTAAAACCACACCCTCCCCCACAAGTTGCTACTTATTGCCACTCAACTGATTCAAAGAAGGCTCCAAACCTTGTCCCTTGCTTACAAGAAAGACAAATTCATCTATGTGGAAAAACTGATGGTTACAAAAGCTAAAGCGAAACTAAAGGTACCGCATTCATTGAAATTGCTAATATGGTAATAGTCACACTACCATGTATCTGCCCTTGGTGTCAATGGTGTAGGAAGACATTATGCATCAAGAAGGTAACACTCCAGCTTAGCCTTACCATGAATCTGACAAAGTAGCATACACAGTTTGATCACCAGTTAAACCAGTGTGCTACAGATTTTTGGATGTCAAAAAAATGCTGCATAGTTGCTGCAGCTGCCACATGCCATAGATACTGCATGTCTGCCACAACTTCAGCTTAAATTGACCTGATAATACCATCACTCATCAGTTTCATGCTATGCCATGCTGTCTGCACTAATTAAGATTACCTCAACTCAAAATGCAGAATTCTTGAAATTGAAAGGAAAACTGATGGCACACCCAACTTATTATTTGGGGCCCTCTTAGAGTCCCTAGACTGACTGTGGATCCTTAAATATGAAAAGAAAACAGTAACACAAAACTAGCATTCCCAATGCTGACAAGGCAGAATACTGTAAATTCCACACTCTTGATCACAATAAACACGCACTATTCAGAATAACTGTATGAAAAGATACACACATACTTCAAAGATATTACAGGACCTGATGTTCTACAGAATTTCCTTAATTTCCTCACGTTTAGATCCACCTGACCAACATTTTAAGGTAAGAGTGCAACTGCAACTTAAAAGAGTGTCAAAGGTTACTATAAATATGAGACTCAATAAACACTTTTTGCAACTGTAAAAAATAATTATTGCCAATTACATCATCTTATACATTTTTGTTTAAAAATTTGTGTAAATAACATGAAACTGTAAAATTGTGGCATTTTTAAAGGTTATTATGCCGTGCAAATCTCTTACCGGTCCATGTCTAGGTGTGAAACGTAACCTCAACCCTGTGCAAAGCGCCAACTGGACTGAGTATAATTTAAATAATCATCATCAGTGGCAAATCTTACTGGAGGGAAAGCACAATGCAAGTCTGGAGATGTGAACTTTAATTGACCTCTCATTTTAACCAAGGTGATCAGGATCTGACAACCCTGTACATCCGTCATGAGAACTGCTCATCCCTGACATTCACATTCTGGGAAAGAGCACAGTCGGACTCAATAAAACGGAAAAAATTTAAAAGTTTTCTCCTTAAAACATTTCTTACTATTTTCTTCAGGATATAAATAAAAATGCATGACTAATGCATGAAAATGCTCTAAATTTTCAGATCATACATGCTCAAAAGGTTTATATGTAAATGTGCTGCCCCTTTAAAGTGCCCTCTTTCAAACTTCACTTTACATTTTGATATTGTTTTGTATTCTAGCAGTAGTATTTCTTTGTTAAATCTCCTTAGTTCTGCTGCTGTATCCCTCCATTAAGAAAGGTTAAACACACCTAAGCACAGGCAGCATGACTGATTCCAGGGCTGTTTCTAAATGTTAATGACACCCTCCGGGCAGAGTGCCGTACACCGCAGACTTCCACTGTAGAGTTATAGAGTGGTGGTTATGCTATAGTGGCTCCATCTGCGCCTCGCACAAATCAAAATGTGTGCAGTGGAGACAGGCACACCAGGGACTGCCCACTGTACAGCTGGCATGCAGCCAAGAGTCCTTTCACTGAATGGTCAGGCAGGGAAATCAATCAAACATGGCTTGTCAGGGCCCCAAATCCATTATAACAGAGATAGTGGTGAGGCTTGAGTAAACAGGGATGACAAGAAGAGACAATTAGCAAGACTTCAGGCTGTTGTTCAAGGCAAGCTTGGGGATTTGATTGTCGTGCCTGGCCTAGTTTGGCCCACCTAGGCTCATCGCCGCCAACAGGCACACAAGCTCACATCTTTATTGCTGGTAATTCACCAGTACTTGAGCATTTAATGTCCCGCTCTTCACTGCCAAAGCAGGCTAAATCTGTTAAAATAAACACCAGCGCAGCAGAATGATGGCTGAGGTGTTAAAGGAGCTGATGCAGGGTCACAGGTCCCAGGATTTCAGGCCAGTACAGTGTACAAGTACGGTGCCTTGCAAAAGTATTCTTGTCCATATGAACTTTTAAAAAATGTTTCTTGTTACAACCAGAAACTTTATTGTATTTTATTTGGATTGCGTCCGAGCTACCACACCCTGTTGGCGGTCAGACGTCTCGGAGTTCCTCCGGTCCTTGGTCCTCAGAAGCGATCACACACTTTATCTAACTCTGACTCTTAAAGGAACGACTCTCAAACAGTTTCTAACTTTTAGCTCCTTTAATCTAGAGGAATGATTACAGAGATCAGCGCTGAGGCTCCCGTCTCGGACCGTTGCCGTCTGTGTAAGGATGACGAAGAGCCCCGATAGAAGGTCACATATAGTTTTATATCTGGCACTCCAATGCAATGGATGTGCATTCCCTAAGTGATTATCAGTAGACTGTGAGTCACCATTGTGGTGTCTATCTGGTAGGTTGTGTAGTAGCGGGTCCATCCTCAATCTAAGCATGCTGTGGCTTTCTAATCAAACCAAATACTGGCTGCTCCACCATCAAACCCAGTGCCCCAGCCTAAGGTCGTTCATGACTAACCTTGGGCCATTTATCCTTATACTGTGTGTCTATGATAATTCTTATCCTATTCTAACAAAAGGGAAGCATTAGAACTTCTGCTTTATATCACTATGGAATAAATGGGAAAAACAGCTATGAGTAATATTAATAAAGGTTATTCCTAACAATCGTATGAAGTAAATAAATGCAAATTTAAGCCTGGTTCAAGATTTTAAAATTGTCACTTGATTTTCAGAACCTGAGAGAACCCACACATCACCATAAAAATCACAGATATAACAGGTTTGGTCCTACAGTGTGTGATGTCCAGCCACTCGGCAAGCACAACACACCATATATAAAATCAGAAGGCATAAGGGGAAAAGATCAATAGTTCTCAACATTTTTCTCAGAATAAATTTTAAGTGCAGTGTGCTTTTCCTGTAAGCCCTCTTTTCTGTGATACCCCTTAACAAAATACATGCCACAAACTACCTTTAGCGCTAATCAGAAACCATTATTTCACAGAAACAGCCAAGAGGCAATATGGTATCTCTGAGGGAGCGGCATAGATCTAGAGCTCAGGTGGGAGAATCTGCAACACAATAGCTATTAGTTGTGTGCTCCATAAATATGAAAAAGGGGCATAAAGAAAAATGTTGAAAGCCAGAGAATGTTTATTTGTATTTTGCCACAAACAATCTAAGGGACACAGGAAATTGTGCTCAGATGGGATCAAAATTCATCCCTATGTGCAAAACTGTAGAGAACTAAAACTGCACATTACCCTCAATACATCACCCGCACACTAAAACCCAATGGTTGCAGCATACGTTTCTTCAGGAAAGCTGGTCAAAGTTGATGGTCAAAGTTGATGGTAAAATGGATGGATATAAATACAGGTCATACCTGAAAGAAAACCTCAGCGAAGAACCTGTGAATTACTTTAGACTAGCTGGAGTTCTTCCAGTAGGGCAGCATGCAGCCAGTGCCACAATGGAATGATTTAGATCAGATGCTAATAATAAGTTAAAAATGCTAACCTAAAGACCAAACTAAAATACAATAAGAATCTGTGGTGCTAATACTTTTGCAAAGCTGGTAAAGACATGCCCTAAAAGACTTGCAGCCATAATTGCAGAAGAAGTAAATTTTATAAGGAACTGACTCATGCATACAGATGCACATGGCACTTAAAATAACTTTTTGAACACATTTGGAAAACCACGCATTATTTTCCATCCACTTCACAATTATGCTCTACTTTGTGTTGGTCTATCCTGTAGTCAAGACTCTGTTCTTGGACATTGTTGAAAGTCTCTTTTGATTCATGTGTTAAACAGTAATGGTACACATGGGTGCACGAATGGTTCTCACATAAATCTTCACAAATACATTGTTTAACATCATTAGCTCACCTCCAAAACTAAATAGAAGATTTTCCAAGAGATCCAGGACTACAGATTCAGAAACAATGTGCAGAGAGCTCTGTTCGAGTGAATGCATAGCCATTATTCATATATAAACTCATTACATTGATCTAATAGCCCTGTCTCATGATTCAGCCCGTGCCTGCCTATGTAGAAAGCGCATTAGTTCCTGTGTATGGAACAGAGCAATGGAGTTCATTCATTCTTCTCTATGGTATGGATTAGACAGATAATTAACTGCAGGGACATGAAGTCATTGTTCAGATGGAGATTCTGGCCTGGCCTAATAAGACCACTCATGTAGAGCGCAGATCAAAGAAAGGGTTACCCGCACTTTCTCTTTAAACTGTGATATATGTCAGTGTGCTTGGAAAGGTTAAATGAAAATTTGCAATGTTAAAGGTGAGGACACTTATCTCTTAGATACATGCAATGGGAGCTTTTAAACCATAAAGGCCTAAATCTCCTTCTGCACAAACTCTGTGAAACACTGGCACTTTTAAATCACAAAATAAAAATCTTTAACTTAGTGTAGAAATTAAATGTAGCGCCATGTTGTCAAGCCTTCTCTGAGAGTAGTAATGTATCTTCAAGTGTGTTTTAACTCATCACTAGGGTGTTCCTTTTGAAGCTAGGGGTGAGGATATTAATTCAAGAGGGAGGCGTTGGAGGTGATTCTTAAAACTTTACTGAGCAAATGAGAAATCTAACAAATGACACAAGTGTTTAAAACCATCAGGCTATTTACTGTGGTTTTTGCTTCTATATTTATCCATCTATTTTCTGTACCCATTTATTCCTGTACAGCCTGTATCCAGTGAAATGTGTGGTGTGTTCTAGAAAGGTTAATCACAGGGCTGGTCTTATCATGTATTACAGGCTTTATTTACCTCAGTTACCCAACCTCTCCCGAAGACTGCTGGTTATAGACACCAGCCCTCCACAGTGACCCTGCAAGAACAAGCGGATGTAGACGATGGATGAATGAATTTACCTATTTTGAATATTTAGTCCATGGCTAATTAGATGCACATTGTCAAATCCATTTGCCGACCACTAAAATTATGTATCTGTCATCATCATACAATTTAAGAAGTGGTAATTTGCACTCAGGCTCATATTTTGCTCTTATGAAAACAAATACTGCTGCTTACCATTGAATAATTCAGAGGTCTGAGCTTGTTGCCATCTAACTAAATGGTCAATAGTAAGGTGTCACCATTAAGAAACGCTACCCATAATACACAAGTTGTAGCAGAAATAGAGTCATAGATGACAAAGCAAGTATCAAGGAACAATTAATTTATTTGTTAATTTGTATAACAAACATGAAATATAATGACATAGCATTTTTTTGTATGGAGGATATTAGTGAAGTAATATCTTACTTTAGTTGGAAAATAAACAACTTTCACTAGGCTTTCAGCACCTGTCACATCTGTCGAGCAGCAGGAGGACTGTCCTTAGAACTCAATATGACACCTTGGTCAGCCTTGTCTTTTTATCAGCCTGTGTTCAGTCTCCATGGTAGCCAACCACTGTGCTGACCAATATGGATGGTAGTCTCCTTTCCACTACTTTTGTTTCAACTTACCTTCTCTATACAAAACTGTAGCTAGAAAGTTTACCTTCATAGTTTTACTTTCAAATGTTTTCTCAACTATATGTAGCACTTTGCATCATTTTATGTAGCCTTTGGTTCACAGCCGTGGAGAATGTGGGTGTTTTAACACCCTCACTTTTCCCACAGCACTTCCAGTCACTTTTCTCTGTATTGTGCTTATTGGCTGCTAATTGGCTGCTATTTGACTTTCCCGCCTTAATTCCTGCCTGTCTTGTGTTTTCTAACGTTCAGTTTGTGGTGAGGAAACACTGGGATGTATCGACACAGAAGTAGCTTAATATGAGAAACAATATGTTAAGCATAGCTTAACATATTGTTTCTCTGGACATGCTAGCATCTTAGCCAGAAAAAGCAGTCTCTCTGTCATGTCCGTCAGATTCACGACACTGTCAAGCTTTTGATTGTCTTTTTGTCACTTATAATTATAGTATAATTAAGATGCAAAAAGAAAAAGGCAAGAGAAGACTGACATCAGAGATCCTGTAAGTTATTTTACTGTAAAATGCTAAAAACCTACTTAAATGAAAAAAAAAAAAAACTAATATATTTTTTTGGATTAGGTTATTTTTTTAACAGAGCAATAAAGTATTTCAATCATTTTGAGCCCAATCTTTACCACTGACTGCACCCTTCTGGTTTAGGATAGGCAGTTGCAGGCGGCATTAGTTTCAGAGAGAGCACGTAAAGGTTCAGAGGTCAGTGTAGGTTTAAACTATATTATGTTTTCGTTAGTTTGTGAAAGAGGTCAATTGAAGCAGACAGTATGTGTGAGATGCTTATTTCTGTCCCAGGTGCATAAGTATAAGTGTTTTATAAAGTTCCTAGTTTAGTTTTAAATGTTTTTAGGATGTATTTTAAGATGTGGCCAGGAGTGATGACGACAGATGAGGCAGAGCAAGTTATGTTAAAATAAAAACATACAACACACAGCCTTTAAGAATCTCAATTTATAGCCAACATCCCACACAGACAAACATCACCCCCCACTCTTTTGAAAAGCTTGCAACACCACTGCTTCGGTTTGCTTGGTTGTTTTATATTGTGAGAGAATTGCTAATAACAACATTATCTTGTTTCATCACACTACAGTAAAAGATTTGTTTTCACTTACACACTGAAGTGCTCCAAACTTGAGCTGCCACCTTTCTCATTTTTACTGTAAGCCAATGACAAATAGGTTTACTCTTAAGTCAAATTAAAATAAAACTGAGCCTTTTACAGTTTGATGGGTGAATGTACAAAAAGCAGAGTACAAAATTAGTGTACTACTTTCAGATCTCCATTGAACCCTTTCCAATGTTGATCCCATCCAGTTCGAGATAGTTTGCCTTTTTTGCCAATTTGCAACCCCTTTTGCTACCCGTGTGCTGTTCTGTCCCTTCCCATTTCTATTTCATTTCATGAACATGAATTTTTGAACGTCAGCTGATTTTTCCTGTTCGTCAAGCATTTTCATGAATTATAGAGGCAAATAATCACAAAATGCTAACATTTCATGTATTTCTAAATTTACGTATGTATTATTTATCAAAGTCTTAGTGTATTGCACCCTATTTCCATTGATTTTGCTTTTAATGGCTGTTTGGGCCAGTTGACTCCTGAGTTTGGCTAAATATATAAAACCTTCCAAAGGTGGCCACGATTGACGCACGGTTAAAAAACACAGAAACTGTAGAGAAAGGGAGTGATAAGACCAGCACCCTCCCTATCCATCGCATCTGCACTGGAAATGGGGAGTGATTTGCCTTTTACGTCTTTTACAGGCCTGAGTAGGTTCCTCTCATAAAGACAAATTTATGTCTGCAGTTTGGGAGTTGTCTGGGTCTCAAACACAAGGCCAGTCTGTTCCTGAACTAACTCATAAAATCAGATTTTTTAATCTTTGAATGGACCTCTGTGCTGGACCCGGGAGCCTCTGAGTGTGGGATTCAAATGAGAGAACATAACTCCTGCTAATGATCCAATAGGAAAACAACTAGGAACTTTTTTATATATCATCTCCCTCACAGACATCCATTGTACTATAGGTCAAATGGGAAGAGACATCTAGATGATTTGTTATTTTTGCATATTTTAAGGTATATTTATAGGATGGTGCATGAAGACAGAGAATTCACATCCATTATGTGTGTGGCTTCTACTCTTTTTTTTCAGAAATGTTCCCATAAAGATGACCAGTACATTTGTGAAGCTAATGCACTGTATATGTTTACAGTGCCAGCATGTCTATGTTACAATATTAATCAAAAGACAACTGCACAGACTGAAATCAAGAAGAAAATTTAGAATGCATACACAATGTGCACGTAGGTCCCAGTGATTCTGCTGTTTAGTGCTGGAGGCTAACACAGACATACAGAAACCGGGGCAAACCCATGATTTTTCCTTAATAACATACAGTTCTTTGTGGGTGTCCTGAGAAAAATGAGTGACAGCATCAGGGCAAAACGTGATGAAATAGTTGCATCACCCTATCTAAAAGTCATCTCCCCTCTCTGTATCCACGTTTCACATGTATGATTCATATAGGTGCACCGAGGATTTCTTCAAAGCTCTCACATGTTTATGAGTCCATAACATCTGACGTGTTCATGTTTACGTTCCCAAGCCACATTTGACATTTTCTGGATATGATGAATCATTAATGATGACCTCAATAGGTGTTCACATCTTTGGCCCACAGATCAATAAAGTAGTTAGGGGAGTAGGTCAGCGACTCTCCAGAGGTGTCTGCATGTATGTGTGTGCATGTATCTGTGTGCACGTGAGTCTTTGAGCATGCCTGCAAACAGTCTTGCCCAGCGAGCGGCAGTAAAATGTTGGTGCTAATTGGCGGCCTGTCTCCCACACGGCGCTCCAGGGCTAGCAGAATTGAGGATGGTTTTCCAAGTTTTTTTTCTAAGCGATCCC
Organism: Crenichthys baileyi; assembly: GCA_036173005.1. Classification (NCBI taxonomy): domain Eukaryota; kingdom Metazoa; phylum Chordata; class Actinopteri; order Cyprinodontiformes; family Goodeidae; genus Crenichthys; species Crenichthys baileyi. Next base: position 515,896 of record JAHHUM010000295.1, on the reverse strand, counting down.
TGCATGTCAGGCTGTGGGAGTTCCATCCATTATTGATCCCATCCAAGGATAAAAGCAGAAAGGCTCAGTGGGGACCGAGCATCTTTGGCCCCCACACAGGATTAAAAAAGGAAAGAAGAAGAGAAGAAACACAGCCTTGACCGCCAGCTGGCATGAAGTAAGACAAGGAAATATCTTTTTAAGTCATAGTGAGAAATGACTGAGAGCCAGACAGCCTGAAAAGCAAACGAAAATACAGAGAAGTTATGTTAAATCAAATTCACACAGGATGTGAATCTTTACTCACCCCTATCATTACGACGTCAGTTAAGTTTTTGGTTCCTAATGATGACATTATATTATGTATGGCTTTGCCAGGAGTGCTGTTCAGCGATTCAGCTGTGCAGAAATGACCTCCACCTCGGCTTGGCAACACTCCCCAACCAAATGGACAATTGGCTGCCAGAATACACTCTTGATATAAAAAGCAAGCATGCATGCCAATTATAACACACACACACACACACACACACACACATACACAACTTCCACAGATATCCAAACACATGCACTCTTTGGAAAAGGTTGCAATGCTGTTTGAAACAAAGGGGCAGATGGTTGACTGTGATGCACTGCCAGCACTGGCATTGGGGTTAAAATATGCATTTGCATTAGTGTGAGGTTGGGAATGCACCCACATACATCTTTCTGAGGTCTTTTTTTTAACAAGGGTAATGTTCACACAGCTTCAGTCTGAATTTCTCCCAAAAGCAAACAAATCGGTTCATTTGTGATGGCTTGCTGGAATGTTTCTCTCCAGACTTGCAGTGAAACAGATGTTTACTCAAAAGCTGCTGTAAAGCCCTTTCTTGTACTATGCTCACACTCATCATTGAAGGAGAATATTTACTCACCAGCCACTTTATTAGGTACTCCTTTCTGATACTGTGTTTTATTACATTTGTGACATCAAGTAATAAATGTGTTAAAGGAATTTCTCAAAGATTTTGATCCACATGGAAAAGATAAATAAAACATAAAAAGAATTATAATAATACATTTTATCTATAGGCACCTTTCTTGACACTCAAGGTCACCTTACATCATAAAACATAAAAGTGACATGATATATATAAAAAAAGAAAATGATACAATTTAAAATAGACAACGCAGCTGTGATCAGAGGGAGTAAGCCAGTTTAAACAGATGGGTCATGAGTTTAGATTTAAAATGTGGTGGTGTATCTGTGTTAGAGAGATCAGGTGGGAGTGAGTTCCAGAGCTGGGTAGCAGATCAACTGAATGCTCTGCTCCCCATGGTAACAAGACTGGCAGAGGGAACAATAAGATGAATAGAGGATGAAAATCTGAGGGTGCAGACGGGTGTAGCTATGTTAAGGGCAAGGTTGTGGACAACTTTGAAGGTGAGGAGGAGTATTTTATAGTTAATATGATCTGTGATGGGGAGCCAATGAACCTGCTGTAGAACAGGTGTGATGAGATTGATTCAAGGCCTGTGTGTGATGATATGGGAGGCTGAGTTTTGGACCAGTTGTAATTTATGAAGGGTTTTATGTGGAAGGCCAAAAAGAAGAGAATTACAATAATCTAAACGGGAAGTGACCAGACTTTGAACAAGAACAGCAGTAGAGTGAGGAATGAGAGAAGGACGGAGACGACTGATGTTACAAAGATGGACAAAGGCAAACCAAGTGATATTATTGACACGGGAGGCATAGGAAAGGGTGTTGTCGAGGATGACACCCAGACTCTTGTCCTTAGGGTAGGGTAAAATGCAGGAGTTATCAATAGAAATAGAAAAGTTATGAAGTTTGTTTAATGTAGATTTATTGCCTATTAAGGGTGTGTGGGGTCTGCAGAGACTTTAACAGCCCTTTTCCTGACCCTAGACCTGTATAAGTCCTGGATCAGCCCTGATGATTCTCTCTGCAGTCCAATTATTCGTTGCAGTCTGGACCTGTCCTGTTTTGTGGATGAGCCAAACCACACTGAGATGGATGAAGACAGGACAGACTGAATGATGGCAGTGTAGAAGATGACCAGCAGCTCCTGTGGAAGGTTGAACTTCTTGAGTTGCCTCAGGAAGTACAGTCTCTGCTGGGCCTTCTTTCGAACAGTGTCTATGTGTGAAGACCATCTCAGGTCCTCAGAGATGGTAGTTCCTAGGAACCTGAAGTGGTCCACAGCCGATACAGTGTTGTTGAGGATGGTGAGGGGGGTGTATGGCGGTGGTGTTCTCCGAAAGTCCACCACCATCTCCACAGTCTTGAGTGGGTTTAGTTCCAGGCAGTTCTGACTACACCAGTGTATCAGGCGATCCACCTCCTGTCTGTATGCAGACTCATCACCGGATTTTATTTCAGGGAGGCAATCTCTAAGGGACGAAGGTAGGAGTACCTATGGAATTAGGTTTGGTTGAGAAGTAGAGCTGGGTGTCATCCGCATAGCAGTGAAAGTGAATAAGATGTTTGCGTAAATCTGACCAGGGGAAGATAAATTATGAACAAAAGGGGCCCCAGGACAAAGCCCTGGGGGACACCTGAGGTGACAGGAACTGGATGGGAAGTGAATGGTTTTAACTGATTGTACTAAGTGTGGCCTGAAAGGTATGAATAAAATCAGTTAAGAGGTGTATTTGTGATGCTAAGAGAGGAAGGTCTGTCAAGCAGGATGGTGTGTAAGATTGCATCAAAGGCCGCAGTTAGATCAAGTAGGAGGAGAATGGATAATAATAAACCAGAATCAGCAGCAAGAAGGAGATCATTAGTGACTTTAAGAAGTGCTTTTTCAGTGCTATGAAGGGGACGGAAGCCAGATTATAATTGTTCATATAACCTATTGCAGGATAAATGGTTATGGAGTTGAGCAGCACTGTTTTTTTTAAGAATTTGAGAAATAAATGGAAGAATTTAAAATTGGATGAAAATTTTTAAGATTATTGGGGTCTGAACTAGGTTTCTTGAGTAATGGGGTTACAACAGCTGTTTTGAGGGCGGAAGGAACAACACCAGTGGTAAGGGATACAAGTTTTAAGTCTGAGAGTTTGGATACTTCATTAAATGAGGGTAAGTTGAATACTGAAAGTGAATCGGTGGGGACATAGGAAATTAGACCAGATGTAACTGAAGCAGAGGTGGGTATAAGCTGTTGATGGATACATTCTATTTGGGATTAAAAAAACATATACTAAAGTGTTGCAGAAATCAGAGGAATACAGGTTGGCTGGAAGTATTTTAGGTAGGGAGAAGAGGGCCTTAGAGTAACCCTCATTTGAACTGATTAAACCAAAGTTTAATTAATCTTTCAAGTTGATGTCCTTTTGCTTTCAATTGTCTGAGAGTGGGAGTAAACCAATGTGCAGTATGAGTGAAGGAATCAAATTGTTTTTTTAGTGGAGCAAGATGGTTTAGAAGGTTATGAAGGGAGTTGTAGTGTGAGAGCAATTCATCTGTGGTAGAAAACCTGTCAACACTGGGAAGGCTATTGATACAAGAAGATAAATTGTTCAAGTTGATATTCTTAATGTTGCAGAAACGTATATTGCATGGAGGTTTAGATAATCTGTTACATGTTGTTTAGGCCAAATTCTGACCATGGTATTGTTTCTGAGTTACTGCTGCCTGCTAAATCTTTAACAAGTATGGCCATTCTCATCCGACTTGAGCAAGGTATTTGGGTCCACTCAACTACCACTCAATGGATATTTTCTCTTTTTTGGACCATTCTCTGTAAACCTGAGAGATAGTTATGCATGACAATCTCAGTTTATCAGCAGTTTCTGAAATACTTAGTTTAGCCCATCTAGCAACAACAACCATACCATGAGTTTCTGCAATGTGCCTGGCTAATTTGCGATTAGTGTTAACAAGTAATTGAACAGGTGGGAGTAATAAAGTGGCCATTGAGTATAAATGTATAGCAGTGGTTCTCAAACGCTTTAATAGCACCATCTCCTAGTAGCCATTTAACCAGACTTGGATTTTTTTTTGTTTTCTAATTAGTTTTTCAGATACAGATTTCACTGATGTATAAAAAGCCACAACGACTTGATTTATAAAAACCTACTACAGTTTCCAGAGAGAAGTGAACAATCCTAGTTCCTTTCTCTTGCAAGAAGTTTCCCACAGGCTTTTAAGGTAGCTGTAATTAAACCTTTACTTAAGAAACTGTCATTTGACTTAATAAATAACAGACCTATATCCAATTTTTTGAACTAATCAAAATTTTTTGAGGAGATAGTTGCTAATCAATTGTGTGAGGATTTACACAGCAATGATCTGTATGAAGAGTTTCAGTCAGGTTTCAGAGCTCATCATAGCACTGAAACAGTACTGGTGAAAGTCTGTTGATCACAATTCTCTTAGAAAGGCTGGAACATGCTGTAGGGATCAGGGAAACAGCAGTAGACTGGTTTAAATCTTATCTGACTGACAGATTGCAGTTTGTTCATGTAAATAATAAATCATCTTTAAACTCCAGGGTTAATTGTGGAGTACCCCAGGGTTCAATGCTTGGGCCAATTCTCTTTATTATATATATGCTTCCAATAGGTAAAATTATCAGGCAGGATGGAATACATTTTCACTGTTTTGATGTGGATACTCAGCTTTATTCATCCATAAATCCTGATGAGTACAACCAGTTAGACTACAAGCATGTCTTGAAGACATAAAAACATGGATGACTGAAATTTTCTGCTTCTAAATTCAGACAAGCCAGAAGTTGTCCTCTTTGGATCAGAGTCTTGGAAAAAGAAACAGCTTAGTCAATCAAATTAATTTGGATGCCAATAAATTGACATCTGGTAATAAAATAAAAAACCTTAGTTTTATTTTTGACCAGGACATAGCATTTAAATCCCATATTAAACAGGTTTTTAGGATTTCCTTCTTTCACTTCTGGAACATTGACAAAATTAGAAATATCCTCTCCAGGAGTGATGCTGAAAAACTAGTCCATGCTTCTCTTACTTCAAGGCTGGACTACTTAATTCTATACTATCAGGATATCCACAAAATGAAGTTAAAAGCCTTCATTTTCACACTGCAGGCTTACTGGTGGTTCCTAGAGTCTCTAGAAGTAGAATGGGAGGCAGATCCTTTAGTTATCAGGCTCCTCTCCTGTGGAACCAGCTCCCAGTTTTAACCAGTGAGGCAGACACCAGTAGGGGGAGCTAGACTTGACTAACAAAACTAAGGGAACAGATCTAAAGGGAAAACACATGAACACCAGGACTGAACAGTGATCAAATAAACTACTAAAGAAGGAATAGAAAAACACCAGAACAACAGAAAAAAAGTTAACTAACAAAAAACCCAAAATGGTGAATCCTGACAGGATCATCTCATCATCAGTAAATGTGACTGTGAGTAAAAGCGAAACTATAAAAGCAGAAATTTTAGCTGCTTCTTAGTCTGTGTGTAGCCCAATACCAAGAAAGTGAGACATCAGTAATGACCTCGGAGAAGCAATGTTGGAAGCATTATATGGTTATATCCAAACAAAGTGAAGTCCATCATTCTACAGCAGGGGTGTCCAAAGTTTGTGAAGAAAAGTGGGCCAAAGTTCCTCAACAACAATGTGAGATGGAGAAAGTCAGACAGCTACTGCATCAATAATGAAGGGACTGAGGTGCTGGAATCTTCTATCAAGCACAATATTTCATATCAGGAGCTGGTATCTTTAGTTTCAAGCTGACTGCTGCTAAGAGAAAGAGTGATGCAACAAAGTAGTAAGCAGAAAACCTTCCAGAAACTTTGAAATGTCTTTGTGGTATTACATTAAAAATAATATGTTTATCAAGAACGATGCAAGTTTTTTATTTGGCATGTGAAACACTGTTTTTGAACCATTAAAAATGTCCTAAGTCTTGCATTCTGTTATTTACATTTTGTGCTTCCCAAAGGTTTGTTTTTTTAAAGAAACATGGACTACCTACTGAGTTCTTTTTTTACAAGAATGAGTCTGTCCACTCCTTGTCTTTGCCATACTCAATGGCCATCCAGCCTAATCCATCCCAGGTCATTAGCCCCCGTCTGCAAGGCTAATCATCATCTCCTTTGGCTCAAGTTAGCGAAAGACAGAGCATCGCCAGAATGAGACAGTTAAATATTCATGTCCCACCGTGGCTTAATATCCTCCTCAATGATGTTTGAACCTTTTGACCTGGGGTAATTGGCAGTAATCACACACTCACACCGATCAGTTATAGATTCAATCTGTGAATGGTTGAGTCTGATGAGCTTTTGACACAGTCAAGCTCCTTCATCAGCCAAAGAAACTCAGATGGTGATTGCCACTTCCAGCGCAGGCGCCCTGAGCGGTCCCGATGGCGCAGTTTTTGGTGACAGACAGTTCATTTCACCCCCCAACCCCAGGCTCATAGGTATGACATCACTCGATTAATAATGGAGAAATTAATTATGACCTATTTAGACTGATGAATTAGATTAGATAGAAAGGAGGAATGTAGCTGTGTGATAATATTACATTGGCAAACATGAATGACTTCTTCGGGAGCGGAGTGGAGGGGGGCCAATGGGATAGAATTTATAAGTGCCAGTTTGGAATGACATCGAGTCAGCTCTCTAATTATATCAATGATAAATGTTTTTTTTTTATATGATATTGATTCCTTTTCTCCAACCCAGTGATATTCAACACCTGTAATATTATTACGCTCAAACCGCTGGCTCCATGAAGCTGGGATTTTTGAAGTAAACCCTCAGTGCATTCATGATACCTTTGATGCAGCTATACTGAGTGAGCTTGATTAACTAAATTGAATGCACCAATGAGCCATAACAACCACTCAGCTATTATGGTGGTTTATACCATTTTTTTAAGTCTGTGTATCTTTCTGCAGCTGCCAATGGGTGAAATGTTGGGTACACCCTGTAAATACACTGATCTGGCACAAACATTATGACCACCTGCATAATAGTCTGTTGGGCCCTCTTTGTCGCCACAACAGACTTGTCTGGGTGTGGGGTCCACTAGACCCCTGAAGGTATGCGGGGTTCTCTGACACCAGTATGTTAGGAGCATATCCATTACGTTCTGTGAGCAGCTAGGTGGGACATCACACTGGGTCATGGATTGGACTTCTTTGTCCAGCTCTTTGCACAGATGTTTGATTAGCTTGAACACAGGGAAGTCCCGAGGTCAAGTCAACACCTCAGACGTCTTGTTGTGCTTGTCAAACTATTCCTGAACAACTTTTGCCTTGTCTTCTTCAACTGTCAAGTCAGACCATATGAGCTTGTCTTCATTCCCCATGTATAACAGTGAACCATGGCTTTCCATGACTCTGCCGCCATGGATCACAGTTCCTTCTTTTGACTGTTTGTGGCAGATACTGAGTACTGCAGTCACTTCACAAGAGTTGTCGTCTTGGAGATGCTCTGACTGAATCTTCTATGCATCACCATTTTATCACAAAATGTTGGATCAGTGTATGTTGGTCACTCCTATAGTTTGCTAAAACCTGTAAGCAGAGCTAAGATTCAATTCAATTCAATTCAGTTTTATTTATATAGCGCCAATTCACAACACAACACAAGATGACCTATTGAGTTGACTCCAACTTTAACCCTTGCTGCCCCTGACTCCGCCACCACCATGTTTGACAGCTGGTACAGTGTTATTAAGCTTGAAAGCTCCTCAAAACAATCTTCCTTTTTTTAATAGCCAAATAGCTAAGTCCTATCTGCAGTTGCATATCTCAGTCATGCTTCAATTTCTTTACTTTAGTCCAGAGGCTTTCTTGGTTGACACACTTGTAGTGTTCGCTGATGCTGAACTGGTTTTACTGTGGACAATGACAATGGTGTTTCAGCATCTTCCAGGTTTTATAGGCCAGAACCTTGCTCATGCCAACAAAAAACAATGTGGCTTCTCTTTAACTGGCTGACAGACATATTTGTGTGTATTTATATATTTGTACCCATTTACATGATGTCAAGTTGTGTGGATTTGCATTAAATTTAAACATGTGCATCAAATTTGTCCCCTATCAAACTCACTTAAATCATAACATTCTCCTCATTTTCCCTCTGTCACGCACAGCTTAATATATCACATCCGTCACAATGTTATGTACAGAGTGGTGTATGTATTAAAAGGCTTTTTACATTGTTGTTTCATGCATGGAGCACCATAACATCAGACATTAAGATTAAACATTAAGATCTATCTATTTCAATAGGACCTTTAGGATAATAAGGGGACGCAGTTTAGAGATCTAATAGTGTGAGAAGACAAACTGAGAATGTTCAGTAAGCAAGGAAACAGTGACAACACCCTGCTGGTATTTAATCCTTACATTACATTGTAATGTAGTTTAGGTCTTAAATGGATCAACTGTATGAAATGAATTCATTATGTGCATTGGAAGGTATGTTTACTGAAGAAACAAGCAGCTTGCACTCCTGATCTCTGTAGGCACATCTACACATCTGTGCTGCATTCCACTGACATCTAGTGTCAAGGTGAGGAACTCTCCCGACCTGACCCTGCACAGGTGTGTGTCAGTCTGCAAACCCCTCACAACCCACACCCTCAGGCACACACACACACACACACACACACACACACACACTCACACACACGTCATCTACTTCGCTATACATCAGTGTAGCCTTATTGATCTGCTCGATATGACCTTGAATGATCAGACAAGTGGAAGTGCCACTTTGGAATGAAACCCATCCATTCCCACTGTCTGTGGCTCGCTGCTGTAATGACTCGAGGGAAGTTGGGAAGAAGGAGGGGAAGGAGACGGAGGAGGGGAAGGAGGAGGAGGAGGAGAAGGTCGCTGAGATGCGCTTTGGAAGCAGTCAGCTCTGCAGCTGCCTTATGTCGCGGATGGCCTCCCCTCCAGGCACAGTCTGTTTTCCTGGAAAAGATGGAGAAGTAGGTCAGTTTGTCTGAGATGCAAGAGATGATGCATGATTACTACGTTTATCAAAAATAAATCTTGATGGACAAACAGATAGAGAACAGAAACATGTAAGTGGATTTCCCTCAAGCAAAGTCTCACATCTTAATATGCAATATAATGAATTATAATAGTAATCTGAAGATGGATGATGAAATGGATCCTCCACAGCAGAGAGATGAGGAGAATCCAAGCTCTGAGGCTTTATTGAAGTTGAGCGTGTTTCATTCAAAGGTTTATGCAAAACCCATGTCTGAAAACACAACTCAAACTGATTATGAATATTTTAAACCTATTTCAAATCATGTATATGTCAAGTGAAAGCAGCATCTTAAGTAAAAATGGCAGCATTTGCCCCCTGCTATCTGTTTCTGTGAATTTTTGTGTTTTGTTCTGTTTTAGTATTACTCATTCAATGATTCCCAGCCTTAGTAATTTGTTATTATTAGAGATTTCCAATCACTGATTATAATGTGGTGTGTTCTGCTGATCTTAAATTCATCTTCTTTAAAGTTGTGACTAAAAGTAATTACACTGAAACTATTTATTTTCTTGGTCATAGGGATGGACATTTGTCGTGTCTTTTCAAGTAAAATTTAATCAGTTTTTAGTTTTCACTTACCCCCATGGAAGAATGTTGAAGTCGGAACCAATCAAAGCTTCTTAATTAATATTAAACATAATTTTATTCTCAGAGGCGAATCCTCCCATTCAGGAAGAAAACTGCAACCAGTTATGCAAAATAAATAAACATCGAGTTGGACGTCATCAGTCCAGCGCAGTTTCTTTTACCCTCATAATGTAGATCAACTAATGTCTAATATTCCCAAATAAGCATATCAGCATTTGGGAATATTTGGTGTCATGTTTTCATAAGTCTCACTACTGCTAAGTTTTATTATAGTAATTATTGTTATTCATGTAATAGTGAGAATATTATTCAATTACTTTGTGCTGTAAATGTCTGTAAGTTCCGATTTTCCAGCTTATAAACAATTATAAAGTTATAAAGATCCCTCTTTGAAACTTTAATGAACTTTTTTTGTTGTTTCTATCTGAAAAGAACATTTTCTGCTAGTTGCTGGAAAGCTGGCTCCCCCTGATGCACTGAGGTTCACTTTTTCATTAGTTTAGAGCAGATGTTTGGTAAGTGTACAGAAATATTGATACATGACCCTTCTTGTGAGGAAATGTTTCCTTTAATAGTTTAACATTTATCATCATTTCATTGCTTCATTTAAATCTGTCGTATCACAGAATAGATTTAATCAGATTTTGGGGACAAGAGAAAATTAAATGGAACAGATCATGGTTCAGTTTTGATTCAGATCAGATCTACTCTGCGTTTGCTGTTCATGCATAGCGAACATGAACTTTCCTCTATTTGTTCCAGTTGCTCCTGAGTGCAACTGTTACCACTCCAGAGCTCCCACCAAATGCAATTCATTTATAAAATTTGCAAACAGCTTTCTGTGTATGGCCCTCTGGTGGTGTTTTGAGCTCTACACGCTGAATGAAAGGCTATCCAAATGTTAAATGACTCTGAGGTACATTTTAACTTCTGAATCATCCACATAAAGTATTACTGGAAGGTGAAACAGCCTAGTCACGGAATTTAGTAAGTTTATTTATTTACACATCTAAAGGATGTTTCACTCTCCTGGTGCAAACTCTTTTTGGACATGAAAGCAAAGCCACTTGTCCAGGGTGGGTGAAATCATTTAGTTTTCTTTGTCATGCAGTAAATGCTCGTCCTTCTTGTCCAAGAAGAGTTGCCCTGGGTTAACTCTGCGCTCTTTGTTTCCAGAGAGCACTTATGATGGAGTAGTTGGGTTCTAAGGGAATGTAACTCAAACTTGTGTAGCTGGTGAAAAGGAAGCAGAGAGATGGCTGCACCTTTGCAGGCAAACCTTAGTTAGTGAGAACTTTTTAGGGCCGTGAAAGATAGCAAACAGCTTCTTGAAAGACACAAATTATTCTCAGGAGTGGGGCAACCAGTTCACATTTCAGAGTCAAAGCCCTGTCTATCTTGAACTAGTTCTTCTTAGACCATAAATACAGAACATGATAGAATAGTATAAAATAGAGCATAATAGTGAAATATAAGGAAAAGGTTATTATTTTATAACATTTTATAAATTAAAGTCTGAAAAATGTGATGTTACCTAATATTCATCCCACATTAATACCCTTAAATAAAATCAGGTCCAAACAATTGCCACTTGAAATACACTCCAAGTCAAACTATGTTTGAGCAAAAGTGCCCAACTCATTAAAAGTATTCATTTTTAGTCTTTCTCTTCCTTACAGCACCACTCAAGAGTATGCATACCAAAGAGGAATATACATTTTAAAAGTTTTTTGAAAGGAATTTTATTGCCCGTTTTGAGCAAAAATGAACAGAGCAGTCATGCAAGCTCCCATCAGCACATTCATACAAGCACATAGACACATTCACATACTCCTCTGCCTCTTCATCATTGAATGTGACACCTGATGGCCCATTAGTTCCCAAACTACTATTCTAGTCTAAGAATTCCTCTCCTTATAGGATATTTAGGATCTGTGTGTTTCTCTCCGCTTGTCAACATGGAATGCATTAATTCATGTTAATGTGCCATCATCTGACGCTTCGCATGATGTAGCGCAGCCATTACCCGGCCACAGAGCCACAAACGCATGCCGTGACCTTCTGAACTGTGCACTGTCATCACTGCAGCAACTCTTCTTCATAACATATAGAATGAGAGGAAATCTGCGCTTTGCAGAGGCTTTATTGTGCAGTTAAAATGCATGCCTACACAAGGCACAACCAGAGCAGAGATAAGGAAAGATTTGAGGCTTCAATGCAGCTTCGGTGTGTGCTTAACTGTGTGCCAGAAATCCTTGCTTTTTAAAAAGGAGATAAGGAGCAGAGTCAGTTTGAACAGCTTTTAATTATGCTATTAGAAAGGTGTGCTGGTACTTCAGATAGAGCAATGTTTCCTGACTGTAAGTGTAAAAAGAGGTGAGATATAACTCAGGTGAGAAAAGAATTTGAGTCACAAAGTCTTTAGTGCAATTAAAAGATAAGTCAAAGCCACTCATTTGAAATTGAATGAGAAACTTATTTTAGATTTTAACAGGAATAAGTCTTTTGTGCAGCTTAAAGGTTCACTTGTGTTTTATGATACAGACAAGAAAGGGAAAATAGGAAAAGCTTAAGCAAGCTATGAAAAGGTAAGCTTACAGAACCAGTCTCTACGATTGGGAGAAAAAAAGGTAGAATCAAAAGACTATAAAACAAGATACAAAAAGATACACCTATGCTGGGCTGATTAAAATGTGCTAAAACTGCTTTTGATTTTCATTAGCAACGTTGTCAGTCTTGCATGAGTTAATCAAAGTAGCACTATTTTCATTATTAAAAAGCCAGTAAATCTCTGCATTTAATACAATATATTAACAAAATATTAAGATTTTGTCCAATGCAGAGCAGTTGATATATTTTATTTATGATTCGTTCAAATTTTCTGTCAAATGAAGACAAAAAAGTGGAGTTAGTTGAATAACAGTTTCTAAAACCCCACATAGTCGATGACAAAAACTGTGTAACATAATAATTTTGTTGATTTTAAATGTAAAATATCCAATGATGTAATAAATTGCCAATAACCCAGAAACACTATTTTGCCAATAATACAATACATTTTTAAATCACTTGCCACATAGTTAAAAAAGGTAGCTAAAACATGATTACTGTAAAAGAGAACAAATAGCAGAGCTGAGCTAATTTTGTCAGAAGAAAGGAAACAGCATATGCTTGTATGCAACAAAAACAACGTAAGAACATACTAAAGTTCTATTGTAAGCCACTGAAAAAAGAAGAAAAAAAAAGTTTTTAGTGTTTTTGTAGTTTATATGATTCCATGATGTTATAGTTGAGAATTTGGTCAGCAGTTTGTCACATGGCTGCTCAAAATGAACTTTCATCCCCAGATACTGATAAATTATAGACTATATATTTGACATCCTTCCTCCCTAATCCAGTATGCAAAACTGGGACTAGTCATAAGCTGCACTGTAAGGGTGCTGGAAAGCATCTCCCTCACCAAGGTAAAACACATTTACATTGGCTGACAGGAAATGTGTTGATTGTTTTTGCTTTGTTATGCTTTTATTTTTAAAACCACTAACCTCTCTCTTTATGAGGTCAACTTCCTGAAGACAAGATTCATGAAGTGCACATGACGAGAGCCTAATGACTTCACCTGGAGGGAATTCTCTAATCATCCACCTCATTGCTGCAGACCATTGGACTAAAGATGACGGTGGAAGTGAACTGAAGCTTTAGTTTCATTTGACTCTGTTTTGCATATTATTTAGTGTGTAGTAGTTGGTAGTCAGATGAATGTTGTGTATGTAAGATATCTTTTGTGTAAATGCACTGCTTAAGGGAAACCTTTCAAATTTGATCAGTGTTATTGTCTTTAATCAGATCTGTAATCTGTTTAAGCAAGATTGTAGTGTAGGTGAGGATTGGCCTGTGATGTGGGTTTTAAAAAGACAGACCTCTATGGGCACACGGACATAAATGTTAAAGGACTTAGAAAATTTGCTTAATCTCTTCATGTACCAAAAACTTTTACATACCCCAACATACAAAGCAAGACAGTGTGATGCTATCCTAATGGCCATAAACTAACTCATACTTTAGTGTAAATAACCCCCGGACTTGAGAATGAGTAGTTTTGAAATGATAAAAATCAGATATGTTTTCTGACCCTATTCTGACAAGTTAAATATCCATAAAGCCCCCATCAATACTACAGAAAGTATTCTAACTGGATCTATGTTGGTTTTATTTGATAGCATGGGAGACCGGGAACAGTTGCCATGCATTTGTTGCTCAGAGCTGGTTTTTATTAGACAAACCAAGATTCTATACAATAAACTTACATCTATCTGTTAATAGTCAAAACTATTTAAAGCTGATTAAAGAAAGTACATTTCTCACAATTTTGATCTAAATCCAATCCCGGTCCCGGGGACAGCTTAGGGATGGTTGCAACATGTTGCTAATACAATATATTTCCCTGTTAATAAAATGATGATTATTATATATTGCATTACTGGTTTTCTTAAAAATATGTTATAATATTACAGTGTTATTTATCAGCTTTGATCAGATGAAAATTATAAGTTTGCCTAGCTGAATAGGCCTTATATGCAATGATTCATACTGATATAAAATACACTAGGCTTTCAGTGACATTGCAAGAACTGTGGAAAACCACACCTGTAGAAAATGCAACTACTGTATTTATATATTTAATTATAAAACTGCTATTAACACCCTATTATCTACTTAGGTATATGACAACTATGTCATTTCATCTAACAATATTGTTGCACATAATGGGCATACTGAAAAGAGAAAAAGCAAATACATGTATATATACACTAATGGTCTATGGTTTTAGACTTAATGGGTCTCCTTATTTTCACAACAATTGACATTGTAGATTCTCACCTAAGGCATTGAAACTGTGAATGAACACACATGGTATTATATAGTGAACAAAAAGTGTGAAATAGCTCTAAACATTTTAATATTTTAGATTCCTCAGAATAGCCATCCTTTGCATTGATTACTGCTTTGCTCTCTTGGCGTTCTCTCCATGAGCTTCATGAGGTGGTCACCTGAAATGGTTTTTCAAAGAAAAGTCGTGAAAGAACTTCCCAGAAGTCATTACAGCAAACTACTTTAAGGAATCTAAAATATAAAACATTATTTAAAGTTATTTTACAATTTTCCATTTGCTACATTATTCCATATGTGTTCATTCACAGTTTTGATGCTTTCAGTGAGAATCTATGTTCAATATAAATAGTCATAAACATAAAGATAACCATTAACAAAGGAAGTGTAACTAAAACTTTTGACCGGTAGTGTATATATTTATATAATTAGACTATTCACTGTATCCTCTTTGGCACATAAACACACAATTGTATGAAGGCATATACACAAACATAAGCATGCTTGCGGACACACATTAACCTCCTGTCCATGCTCTAACCCGATGAACTACACTATATTTAAGTTAAAGCTAATGAACAAATGTTAAAAATACTGTTGCAACTGTCCTCCTTCCTGTCAGCCACGATAAAACCTCATTTGCTAGCTAAACTAGGTGATATTGATGCAGGCTAACCATATTAGCTAAAAGTAAACTTATCACTTGTTTAAACCATATAGGTTTGCGCTAAATCAGTGAGAACAGTATAACAAAAACTAATCTCAAACAAAAAAATACTTTTATTCCTTTAAAACTTTATATTCTTCCAAAATAAATCCTGGAACAGCTCTTGAATCTGCTTGTTTTTTCTCTGCAAGGGGGTGTCCAATTGAGCACGTGTATTATGGTTGTCATTACTCTAGCTTGTTTCTGACTGGAGAAGAATGACATGTTGCAACCATCCCCTGTTGCCCCGGTCTCCCCCTACAACATCTTGACCAGAAGTTAGTGATGAGAACTGTAAAAATCTTTTCAGGTTTATTAGTCTGCCATTACTTCACCTTAAGAGCATCCTTCCACCTGCTGTGCAAGGAAATCACTCTGCACTATGAATGGCACAAATCCTCTTGCTCAGGATCCTTTGCCTATCTCCCCCATGGGAAGCAATGAAAATGTATCAATGCCCAAAAAGAGTAACAGTTTTTTTTGTTTGTTTTTTTTTTACTACAATTAGACTCATGAATAGTGGAAGGAAATAACTGTAGAACACGGTTTGTTTTAAAGCAGATTAAAATTTTAAGGTTATATGATCTAACTTTTATGCTTTTTATGATTGAAGAGAAGAAAAAGAAGAGGTCAGATAAAGGTATTTCTCACAAGGAAACCAATGCAAGGCAGTTTCTGCAAGATAAAATATCCAAATAGCTTTTTTGCCATTTATAGTGCAGAGTGATTTCCTTGTACAGCAGAATGTCCCCTTGTTGTATTTCTTGAAATCAAATGCTTTTGTCTTCTGTTCATTAACCCTTGTTTTCTTTGTGTGCTGTGCGTTTGGCGCCACCCTTTGAATGAGACTGGTAATGTTTATCACAAAACCTGGGCTGTGTGGGGACGTCCACTGAAATTCCTAGAGGACCACATTGGGTCGATAGATGAGGAAATTTATGCCACACAGTTGGACGGACTGGAAGGTATGGGTTAGGCATTGGTTTAAACTGATTTGGGAAATTTTACATTGTTTCAAATTAGTTAACCGTTTCCACTGCGTTAGAACTTTTGTACTTGTTGTTTTAGTTTTTCTGCAAACTAAGAGACACATCCAGGTCAACAATTGTTTCACAGCATGTCTTTAGAGCAATATATATTCTTTGCATTTGTCAGATTGTGAGTGAGTTATATATTACTGGTATAATGCTTCACTCATCATACATTTTTAACAGAACCCCTGTTTATAAAATTTCATCTCGTTGACTATTGGTTCTGTGGTTTTTAAACTAATATTAAAACTTTTAATGTACAACTTAATGTACAATGGCAAATTAAAGAATTTGCTTAAATCATTATACTCTACAAGAGGCTTATTCAATCACACTGAGGCTACAAAATTGGAGGACAAATTTAAAAGCCTGTGTTAATTTTGTTTGCATATTCTTGGCTTACTGTCTTGTTTAACATTTCCATCATAGATTTACAGGTAGTAAGAAGAGATTTTCTTTTGTTTATCCACTTCTCTTGTGCTACTAGAAGCAAGTTGGTTACCTCTCTGGATGTTCTCACACTGCATCAGGGTAATTTATTCTTTAGTTCCAGTGGCAAGTTTAAGATGCTCAAAATCGTTTTCACTCCCACATATTTCCCTTGTTAAGCAAGCGACTCACTTTACACAGTGACAGATTCTAAGTTTTAAGCTGTCTCAGGTTCCTGTTTGACGGGTTCAATCATGTCATCTTTCTCTCTGCAAGAAATGGAAAGAGACTATGTGGAAGGCATTGTCCTTTTTAAGTTTACATGGGAATTGAATGCATTCAGATATGGTTTTGAAATGATAAAAAAAGACTCAGTGAGGTGAGTGAGAAAATGTCCATATAGATGAGTGTCAGGGCCTTTTATAAGCTCTCTGCTGAACTGTCAACTTGTCAAAAGCATCTCCTAATACATGCTGGGACAGCCGCCACTATCCCGACCACCTCCTAAAAACGATTAGACAGGTGGAGAGAATGCAATATGGAATCTGCTGTCTCAGTCATCAAACCTAAAGATTGTGCTTTTGGAACATGCTTTACTCTCTCTGTTTGACGAGCCAGTAAATGAAAGGCCCTTCACAACGAATTACTATGATTGCTCGGATGTTCCATGATATTGGCTGATTTTTTTTACAGGCTGCGGTGGGTTGATGTGCTGCTTATTTTTAAAACAACAAGCATAATGCATAATTTATCACACCAAAGAATAGGCATCCCAAACTGGTGAATAAAGGAAGTAATAAAGGCAGCAAAGCCTGCAGCTGAAATTACTGATAGTGCTTTACAGCATCTTCGAAATAGAGCAGATGGAAAAAAATGCTGTTTGCACATCATCTTAAGGAAATTGTAATTATCTATGAACCAATCAACACCTGGCTTTCACTTCATGTGCCTGACCTTGCTGGACTGGTAACCATGGAAATGTTTTCTCTCTAGTAGAGCTCAGCTTTGTAACACAAAGACCTGTGTGTGAGTGTGTGTGTCTTTGTGTGTGGAGATGATGAATGGCACACACACAGCCAGTTTTTCATGTCTTTCTCTCACTAGGGCTCCCTAGAAATAGTCTCATCCTGCCCTTTATGACTCCTCATACTGTTCCAAATGACAAATATGTGGGAGTGATGAAGCAATGCCTTCCTATGCAAAAACATAACAAAACACTATCAGACTTATTCTGCCTTGCAGCAAATGTTACTTCCATGTGCCGATTGTGAAAATACGTGAAAGTGGTAGCTTTTGGTTCCATTTCATTTGCGATCTCCTGTGAAAGACTGGATAAATAATGCATATTTTGGATATATTTACAGAGCAGATATTAGCATACAGAGTCAACAAAATCTGATCACCCCACAACAGCCCATGTGGTTTTTTTTTTTTTACATATTTGGACATACGGGTACGTAATATAAATTTTCAAAAATACTGAGTAATATGAATAAACAATATACACAGAAAAAATATATATTTTTTTTTTTCCTTAAATGTCATTAACAAATTTTTGGTGAGGTATGATTAAGTACACCCCCATATTTATCATCATCAGAATGGTGAAGGTCATACACAGGTGTATCACATCAGGTTCACATGATGACAACATCATTACTCATCATTTTAAATAAGGGCTGCCCTGTTTGAACCTCAAATATTTAGCTGGGTTCGCCCCTGACTGTGAAGTGGGTGAAAACATGGTTCTTCAGAAAAAACACTGTAGCAGTTTATATGTCTGGTAAGGGATTTAAAGAGGTCTTAGAAAAATTTGAAATCAGCCATTCCAATATATGAAATAGTCTCCAGATGGAGGACATTCTAAACAACTGCCAGCAAGCCCATGTCTCGCCATCCAACCAGGTTCACATTGAAAGCAGACTGCAAGATCCTTAAAGAAGTCTCCAAAAACCTTAAAATGACATCATGCAGTAACAAAAACAGACTGGGATTTGAACCCAGGGCCTTCTCTCTACAAGGCAACAGTGCTAACCACTGGTGTGAGTGTGTGTAGCTACTGGGATTTTATGTGATAGACCAACACAAAATAGCACATGAAGATGAAGTGGAGAAAAGTGATACATTATGTTCATTGTATATACATACATATATGTGTGTGTGTGTGTGTGTGTATTGTTTGTAGACAATACACACACAAACATCGGGTATCATTTAATGTAATGATACCCCAAAATAAAATCCTCTGCACCTTTACCTTACTTCAGAAGTCATCTGTTTGACAGACAGAGTCAACTTTCATGTAATTTAATCTCAATATACAGATGTCCTGTGAAGACCTCAGGGGGTTGTTAGCAGAAGTTAGAGAACCATCGGCATTATGAAGTTGTGGAGTTTAAATTAGTTTTAAGTTAGAAAATGATATTCCAGGCTTTGGGCAGCTTACATCTCTTCGAACACACATTACCCACCTTGAAACTTGATGTGTCAGCATCATGTTGTGAGGGGCTTTTCTTCAAGGGGGACAGGGAAGATGTTCCCAGATTTGTAGAGCAGGGTTAGGTTGTAGCTCAGGTGGGAGAAGCTGCCTACAGTAGAACTATGAGTCTTCTACTCCACAAATATAGCCTTCATGGAAGAGGTTTGTGACAAACACATCTCTCTTTTTTGACCTCCTCTAGTTTGACCTCTTTGTTCGTTGTTTTTGGTTCGTTGCAGATCCTATATGGATGTGGCTGGTTCATGAGCACGCTGGGACCACCTAGGGCCAGTTTTCCCATTATAAACGCCTTCTGAGTACAGTTTCTGTCACGATGTGGATTCTTGGTTCTGTATTTGTTTACGTTTTATTTAGGTGGTTGCTGTCCAGTATGGTTAGTCTTTGAGTTCCCATTCTGGTGTCTTATTTTCTAGGTTATGTTAAAGTTAGATCTGTTATCTCCCTGTCTTCTGTTCCCCTGGGTTTGTTTACTGTTTGTCTTGTCAGGCTCCTCATGTTCTCGTTATCCCTATCTGGTTCACCTGCCCCTCTGTCTTGCTGCACGCCTGTTCCACACCTGTGGCTGTTTTCCCTGATTACCTGCCCTATTGTTTCATGTCCACCTTCGTCTGTATTTAAGCTTGTCTTTGTCTTTTGTTCCACGCGGTGTCGGTTCTTGCCACGTTTGGGTGTGAGCTGCGATCCAGAAACCAGGACTGTTATTATTGATCTCTGTTACCTGGATCTCCTGTTTGGCCCGCATTGTCATTTGTAAGTTGGCTCGCTTCATTAAACTGTGATATTCACTCCAACTCTTTCTGCTCGTCTTGCATTCCTGGTCCACCACTAAATTGAATTACGACAGTTTCAAGTTGGTTTGAAGAGGGAATATCTGAATTTCTTCAAACCACAAAGTTTTGCTTTGAAGTTTGTTTTTTTGCCAATGCAACATGTCACTCATCTCATCGTTGTTTCAGTATTGCCTGCACTTCATAAGATAAATGCAAAATGTGTGTCGTAAAATGAACGCATCACACAAATAAATTGAAATTACACAAAAAAAAAAATTACAACTGAGGAAATGCAAACGGAACTGAAATAAACACCAGAAACATATATGAATAATATAAAAATACTGAAATTCTGTGAAGTGTAACTTCATTAACTTTACTCACAACAGAAATAAATAGCAATGAAGTGGTTGTGCCAAGTATTGATTCAGGGTAACTGAACATAGATGCCGGCCACACTTTTCAGATTTTTTTTTTCTAAGGAAAATTTTAAAGCCATGTACCATTTCCTTTCATCTTCACAGCTGACAGTCTGTCGCATAAAATCTCAATAAAGCATAGTGGAGTTAGTGGTTTTAACGTGACGAACCATGGAACATGTATAAGGGATGTGGAAACTAGCGAGGCATTTTAATTCTCTGAATCTAAAAAATAAACAGTTTAACAATCAATTTATGATATAATGCGTCTCCCCAGTTCCTTTTGCCTTCCTTCTCCGCGCATGCTCAGTGTCTTGACTCAGCGGACTTAAATCGGCGGCAGCTGGCGATCAAGCGGTCCGACTATAGATGGATGCCCACTGAGAAAAGTGATCGGCTCCGGCTAGGATAGGTAAGACAGAACCCCTATCCACCGCTAAAGCCTGTTGGAAGTGAAAGAAGGAAGGAGCTGAATTGAAACACTTTGGCTGAAATGCGATGATGGAGGGAGCGAGGCTGCGCGGTTTGGGGTGACTCACTGTGATCCAGTGGCAGCGGTAAGCTAGTGTGAGCGGCGACTTAAAATGACCACAGGACGGTATGTCCCTGCCTGTTCAGACAGAACATGGACGTCTGGACCACAACCCATCGTTTTGTATGGGTCATAGGAAGTAATCACTGAATTTGAAGCAATTTCGTCTGCAGTAACATGATCCAGTAAAGTCTGTTTTATCCGAACAATTTTAGGTTCAGTTTACCTTTATTGTGTTTGAATTTAGTTCAATTCAGATGATTTATAAAGGGTCAATTCACAACACATGTCGTATCAAGGCACTTTGCAAAGTCAATTCAATCGAATCATACAGATTCTAAGTATACTATATACATTCCAATTGATCCTAGTTGTCAAACAGTGCAGTCAAATTCAGTTTATCATTGAAGTTGATTAAAACATTTTCTATTCAAGGATAGGATTTGCTCAGGATTCAACTAGTCTCTGAACCAGGAATGAAGTTAAGGCACAATCTTTCAGCACCATAGACAGCTCCTGATTAAATCCATGAATCAATGCGACCTATTCCCTTTCTTTTCTTACAGGGCCTTGGAAAAGTTTTCACCCCACCTACATGCCTTTGGACAAACGCAAAACGTGCTTTCTTATTTTTAATACTATCTTTTATCTCTGTCTGCTCATTTGAAAATGATGGTTTTAATGGTGCTCTGGGGGAACACCAAAGATTTTGACATTTTTTATAACCCCACACTGATTTGTACTTCTTAATAGCTTTGTCCCTGACTTGTTTGGAGAGCTTTGTCCTTGGTCCTTTATGGTGTGATTCCTCTAGCTTAGTGGTGTTGCAGTCTTTGTATTAACAGATCATGTGACACGTAGATTGCACTCAGGTGGACTTCATTTCTAGGTGACTTTTGAAAGTAATTGGTTGTGCCAGTATTTTTTAGGGGCTTCATAGTAAAGGGGGTGGATACATGTGCACATGCCTTTTTCAGTTTTAGTTTTTTTTATTTGTTTTTTACACATATGTTTTATTTCACTTTATTTCACCACCATAGACTATTTTGTGCAGATCCATCACATAAAATAAGATGGGACATCATTTAAACTATTGGGATGTAACAAAATAGGGAAAAAGCCAAGGGGCATGAAAACTTTTGCAAGGCACTGTACTTGTGGCATTGTGTTGGGTATAAAGTAGAAACATTTTCAGCTTGATAGCTAGATGAGTTGTTATAGATATACAAACAGAACAGTTATCTGCCCCTCCACTGTGTATTCATTAGGATTGTAAAATACCTTGAAACTTTTTCATAACCCTGAACTTTTCTACATTTTGTTACTGCACAAGCTTCAAATTCTTTTATCAAGAGTTTATGTTTGTCCCAGAATAGCCCTGTAAGCTCCTTCCATCTTCCCACCACTTCTGGACAGCTTCCGTGTCAATGCTTAAGAAAGCCTACCCACAGCATAATGTTGCCTCTAATGTGTGTCACAGCGGGGTTAATGTTTTCAGGGTGGTTTACTGTGTTAGTTTTCTGCCACACAGTGGTTTTGAATTTAGTCCTAAAGGTTTAGATTAGGTCTCAACTGAGCAGAGCAGTGGTTTCGTGTGTACACTACATAGCATGTGGAAGACTACAATGGGAACTTCTGACTTTTATTTTTTTTTTACAACAGTGGCTTTGTCTTGTCACTTTTCTATGTTGGCCAGACTTGTGGGGTGTGTGACTTATGGTTTTCTGTTAATAGATTTTCCCATCTGAGCTGTAGTCTCTGTAGCTCCTCCAGAGTTCCCAGAAACCTCTTAACCTCTGTCTGACCTACTGTGTTCCTTAGTCTTCATGATGCTGTTTGTTCACTAATGTTCTCTAACAAACCAATGAGGCCCTCACAGAGTAGCTGGATTTATACAGAGATTAAATGGTGCACAGCTGGACTCTAGTCACTATTTGGCTGCCCTGGGTTTTATTTAGGGGTATCAAAGTGAAGAGACATGAATGCAGATATATGCCACACTTCTTACATTTCTATTCGAAGAAAAAAAACTCAAAAATGATACATTGTTTTCCTCCCACTTCACAATTATGCATTTTCTTTTGTTGGTCTACCACATAAATTCCTTATAAAGTATGTTGAAGTCAGTGATTGTAATGTGACAAAATATTTTACAGGGGTATAAATACTTTTGCAAGAATGCATATTTGTTTTTGGGTGTGGGTGGCACACTCTTTTCCCCTCATGTTAAACTGGAAGTAGGGAGGAAACAATAAGAGCAAATGTCTGGCTTTGCGATTAACAAAAGCAGCGGCGAACAACAGAAAAAGAGTTTTTTGTCTTTAAGCTCATGAATTAAATGTGTAAATTAATAGAGTAGGGATGAGTTAGACACTTAACAGTTTTTAAATCTAGAAGAGAGACATCAGTATGTAGTATTTTTTTTTTGCAAGTAAAAGATCTGGGGTCTGGGGCCCAGCTAGTGCCAGTGTAGAAATAAACATAAAGTTCAGTGACAGTTAAACTCTTAAAATGTCTAACTCTATACACGTTAATTGTATTTTTGATTTAGCTCGTGATTTCTTGAAACAGAAATCCAAAAAGTGTGTCATCCATTTGTATTTAGATCATGAAGTTGTATTTGAAGTTCAGTAATGTTTGACTAAATCTCACTTCTAGGTCAATAGCTCCTCATTAAGTGGTTTTAAGTCATATCAGCCGCTTCAGTATGAGTCAACTTTTTACTGTTAAAAGGACAGCATGTTTGTCTTTTAACAGAACTTTTTAGGAGCTAATCTTGGTGCCAATATATTCCAACTTTATGGAACTTAAAATGTTGGGATAAATGGTAGTAGCATCATGATGAGGGGACGCTTTTCCACAGCAGTTACAGGGAGTAGATGGATAGAGCTAAGGACAGAGCAGTCGTGGAAGAAAACCTGTTGGAGGTTGAGGCAGAAGTTCACCCTCTAGCAAAGGAATGGCCTAGATCAAAACTGAGTACATTGATATTTGTGGTCGTAACATGTCAACATCTGGAAAGGTTCAATAAGTAAAAAATACTTTTCAAGGCACTGTACTATTCCACCATTAGGTTTTATACAGCTGCAACAATTAACCAGTGGTCATTTCCTAAATATATCAAACTAGAATGAATTGTGATGCTGCTAACTCAATCCATGAGAACCATCAAAGCAACCATATACTGTATGTCTAACACTATTAGAATGTAGGGAACTATCTTCATGATGGACTACAGTATCTCAGCGAATGTATTTTGTTTCTCTCAACTGCAGGATCCTTTGTCAATATTTCATGGAATTCATTAAATTGCATCATTGGAAGAAAAGCATTGTATGGTTTTTTTTCCCCTAAGCATTTTGTCATCTAAGTACTAAAAATTAATCATAGAAATAGAGCTAGTTTAAGTAGAAAGGTTTCTCCAGTTAAAATGAGACCAGGCATTTTAAAAGCAGATTGGCTTGGCTGGCCTAGTTTCTCCTGAATTGCTTCTACTGGGGGACGCCTGGTCTGTGCGGGCTCCCTCATGGTGTCTTTGGGGATCTCTGGGGGGTCCCTGGCCTCAGTCGGTGCTGGGCTGGTGTGGACGCTGGCAGGACAAGAGATGGCCAGTTGGGAAGCTGGCTCCCAAGTGGCAGGACAAGAGATGGCCAGTTGGGAAGCTGGCTCCCAAGGGGGGATTCATGCTGGTAACTTTACTCACCCCTCCTCCCTTACAAATGGAACACCACACAGCAGTAGGGTCTTGGGGTGTGGTATGATGGGCCTTGTGGGCATTTGCCGCTTCAGTGGGGGCTGGGGATGGCATGGGGGTCTCTGACAGGGAGAGCCAGCAGGGGGCCGCCCACCTTGATGTGGGGTATTGTCTGTGTGGGTGCCTGGGCCACAGGAGCTGCGCTGGGCTCTGGTGGGTATCCCACCCTCTAGACCTCTCATGGACTGGCTCCCCAGGGTGAAATACAATATGTCCCTGGTTGAACGTCATACAAACGCTAGTTATTATAACATAAATGTGGCCTGCCTAATTTAGTCAATCACCCAATTAGGATACTGTCTTGAATGCATAAAACGCAATGACAGGACACATTTAAAAAATAAGGAGATTTGAAGAATTAAACATTATGGTGAAAGTTCATTCCTTTACAGTTAGTAAAACAATCTCTCTTTGGTTATTACATTTTCAGGTGTAAAATTATATCTTACAGGACAAACAGGTCAACCCAAGCTTTCATAAAAAGTGCTGCACAGAGCTTGAAAGCTCTGCTTGAAGGCAACTTGGTCAATGAATCAAAAGCAAAGTCACATGAATACATGACACAGGCACTTGGATTTGTGTGACTCATCTGTGGGTGGTGAAAGAGTGAACTCAGGCCCACAGTAGCCATCAGACAGTCTCATTCAGCAGTGGATGACACAGGTCACGACTCAAGACAAGTCTCTGCTGGGAGGGAGAATTTGACTGAGGGAAGCAAAGTCAGTACATAAATAATGTATAACTTCCAGGAATCAGATTTTCTTCTTTTGTTGTCATTTTATAATCACAAACTTCAATCTACTTTTGTGGGAACTTTATGTGATAAACCAATAGAAAGAGAGCATAATTGTGAGGTGTAAAAGTCCATGGTTTTCAACATTTTATTTTACAAATAAAAATATGGACAGTATGGTGTGGATTTGTATTTAGTCCTTTGTACTTTGACACTAAATCTTGGCCTAAATGCAAAACTCTGAGAATGGTGAAAAACTAACAATGTGCATTACCCTGAACACACCATTACCTTCAAGAAACACAGTGGTAGCTGCATCATGCTGTGAGGATGCTTTTCATCAGCAAAGATCAAGATGATGAATAGATTTAGCTAAAACCAAATCAGTCCAAGAAGAAACCCTGTTAGGACTGCAACAGAGTAAATAATGGGGCCGAGCTTCACTTTCCAGCAGGAAAATGACATATAGGACAAACAACATATAGCCAGAACTTAAATGGAATGTGTTGAAAAATCTGCTTCGATCCAAGCATTGTCATGGTAGAATGCTGTTACCACCCTGAAGATCTTGTGTGCAGGCTTTTCTCCTTTAATTTCTGCAAAAAGCTTCTGTGAAACTGAACCTTCATATGCTGATGTAACTGATAATTGCAATGGAGTATTTGTGGCAAGACTTGAAACCTCTCCGTCCAATCTGAATATTGAACTTGAGGTATTTTTCAAAGAAGAATGGGCAAACATTTCCATCTGTTAGTGTGCAAAGAGACATACTCCAAAAAACGTCCAGCTGTAACTGCAGCAAAAGTTAATCTTCAAATTATTGAAATTGGGTAGGTGAATACAGATGTGTGCCACAGTTTTCAAATTTCTATTCAGAAATGTTTTGAAGTCCATCTATTCTTCACCTCATACCTTACTGTTGCACACTTTGTGTCGGTCTGTTACATAAAATTCCCCAAAAACATGCAACAGTTTCTAGCTGTACTTTGACAAAAAGTGAAAAAGTTCAAGTAGTATAAATACTTTTGCAAGTCACTGAAAACATCTAAACTAACATGTACTTGTATCCATACTGTAGGTGAAAGTAGTGTACAATGGCAATGTGTCCTGAAGGTTGTACTTCCGGCTCAGGAGGCGACTCTTCTGGCAGTGAGGTGAGCTTTAGATTAAGTCTCTGGATGGATGGAGGAGGGAGGGAGGGAGGGAGGGAGGGAGGGAGGGAGGGAGGGACAACCCTAAAGAATAAGAAATTAAGGAAATGGGATAGATGGATGAATTAAATAAATAGCTGTATTTTTTCCATTGTTTATTTTATGCTTTTATTGCACCAAACATCCCAGAAGTTGCAATGACTCCCATTCAAACCACAGGGTATACTTTCCCCCAAAATGGGGCCCCATCATTCTGGAAGGGCTAAATATGTTTGAATCCATCTATTTGGTACTCATCCAGGAAGTCTCAAAAGAACCCAGAACAAGCACTGCAGGCCTCACTTGCCTTAATAGAGTCAGTCTCACATTTGCCAAAAATGTTTTGATAATTCCCAAGACTTGTGGAAAAATATTATGTGGACTGACAAGACAAGAGTCTTTGTAAGTTGTGTTAAATAAGAATAATAATAATGATTTCAGAAACAGAGCATCGAAGAGATGCAAATAAGGTGGTGGTAGTGTGACAGTCCACGACTGCTTTGCCTCTTGCACTTACCAAATTATTTTAGATTTTTAGCAGAAAATACTGAGAAAGTCCAGTCATCAGTTCATTACCTTAGGACCAGAGGTACTTGGGTTATAAAGCAGGACAATGAAAAAAGCAGAAAACAGAAAACAGAATAAGCAGAAAACAGAATAAATCTGAAAAATGGCGAATTTCACAACCAAAAAAAAATGTGAACTGCACAAAACCCTTTCATATATGACTTCACCACCGCCACGGTTTCTGCAAACATGTCAAAGATGGGCCTTTTGTTTTCTCAGGTCATGTAGTCACTTTGATCACAATGCTCTTGCAGGCAGGTTCCAGCTGTCTTCAGTTTGGGGTTCGTTCCTATCTGCACCACTTCTATGAAGAATGCTCGTCCTCCATGTGGGAGCGGGACCCAGAGAACCGGAGGTCTGTCCTAAACCAGAAACCAGCCCTGTGGTGGAACTCAGTTGTCTGGAAGGTAAATTTCAAGTTAAACAAAGGGATCCTACAAATGTTTTATGATCAAAATTCCAAACATTTTTCACACAGGTTCTCAGGTTTAATTCTAAATACAAAAGCTATTTATAGTCGTATGGTAAATATTTCTACAGTCTTAAGAAATGGATAGATTTATTTAGATAGGAAGGAAGGCCACGAAAGGCAAGAAAAATGTGAATGAATACTAATGGAATTATGTAGTGAACAAAAGGTGTGAAATAACTCTAAATATAAAAATAGTTTAGATTCCTCAAAATAGCCACACTTTGCTTTGCTTACTGCTTTGCTCTCATGGTGTTCTCTCCATGAGATTCTTGAGGTGGTCACCTGAAATGATTTTCAAAAGAGTCCTGAAAGAACTTCCCAGAGGTTGATTGAGAGACGGCCAAAGGTTAATATTTCAGTCATTACAGCAAAGGGCGGCTACTTTAAGGAAATATAAAACATATTTAAAATTGTTTTTTTATTGTTTGTTTGCTACATAATTACAAATGTGTTCATTCACAGTTTTGAAGCCTTCAGTGAAAATCTGCGTAAAACATCACAAACTTGAAGAAAACCAATAAATGAGAAAGTGGTTCTAAAACTTTTGACCAGTAGTGTAATTTTAAAGTCAAACATTGATCCCTGTTTTTAATTTGTTTCTGATTATTTAAATATCATTACAACTGGCAGCATGAGGCAGTGCAGTGGCTTCTTGGCTCCAGGTCAGCTTACATAAACTTCTATTAATAGGGCTTGATAGTTTTCATACTGTTTCTTTGTCTCATATCAACATTCAGAATTCATTTTAATAAATTCAATTTTACTCTTTCTGAATAAAGAAAACAAACTGAAAACACATTTCCCAATACCGCAGAATGGATTTAAGTAAATAGTGTCTGCATGTCATATAGAATTTAGACTTTGGCCTGGTGCTGGCTACAAACAAGCACATCTGTGACATGTTATCTCCTGCTGGCTGTTGCCGCCTGCCGGCTATAAACTTCTCCACCGTAACAGACTGTGCATTCTGTGCATTTTAACTGTCTCAGCATGATGGACTACAGATAGTGTGACCGAGCCTGTGGTATTTGTCAAGTCGAGGGGAGTCCATGCAGACCTCCTGCATTGCTTGCCTTGTTTTGCTCCCTCTAATATGGGTAACCTTTCATAATAATAAGTTGGGAGCACCATGCAGATAGCACAACCTATAGAAAAAAAGCCTGCTCTCCAGAAATGACCGCCTTAGTTCTTATTGTGTCTTGCTGACTACAGGTGTCCTTGGCTCTGGGTCTTCTGATGCTGACTGCAGGCATTGTGTCTCTCTTCATCGCTTATGCGACTCCCCACAAAATAGAGTCCTTCGGAGAGGGAGACCTGTACTTTGTGGACCCCCAGGCCATCAGCTACAACAGGGGTCTGCACCTGAGCACGGCGTCAGGGATCTGGCTGTCTTGCCTCGGCTCTGCTCTGGCAGTGATGGGGGTCGTTGTGTGGGTCCTGCCCAAGGCCAACTTAAAAGGACGGTTATTCCACAGATCAAGGGAAGTGGATCAGAGGGGAGAGCTGGGCTCAAAGTGGAGGGGATTCAAGGATGGAACAGATGTGATAACTAAGCCACCAGATACAGAGGTGGGGAAGATGCCCTTCACTCTGGCAAAAGTAGAAAATGTGCAGCCACCTTCCTAAAAAGAATCACTGTTGAGCTACAGGTGGTACAGGCACTTATTCTGAAACCTTGTTTACATTGTCTCTCCTTTGTCTCTGCTCGCATTTTGTTCTATATTTGTGACTTAAAATATCAGAAAACATTTTTCAATTACTTAGTCCTTGTACATTTTTACCGATAAAATGTGTCCCATCAATATCTTCAAAACAAAAAAAAAATTTTTGGACTCAGTTTAAATGTAATTATTTCACTAATTTGGACTTAAACTAGCATTTTTTTTATTACTGATGTCCTTCTAAAACTAAAGTCCTGGCAGTTCAAACGGGTTTTGAACAAGAGGTTAACTTATGAGGCCTAAAGAACATTAAAGCCACCTGAAGAGTTATGATAATAACTAGATATAATGATTAGAAAATTCTTACTATTTTACACAAATGAGACCAAATGAAATGATCCAGTGAACCTAAAGAACTTTTTCCAACATGTGGTACGGCAGAAAGCTATAGCTGTTGACTGTGGGATGTGTTTATTCAGTGCACTACTGTCATGATTAAAATATACACTCAATAATATTCCAAAAAAAAGCTTATTGAGAAAATAATGTAGTGATTGATCAAACAGAATAAAAGTATTACTATAATGTAAGGCAGATGTCTTTAAGT
This sequence comes from Crenichthys baileyi, assembly GCA_036173005.1. NCBI lineage: Eukaryota > Metazoa > Chordata > Actinopteri > Cyprinodontiformes > Goodeidae > Crenichthys > Crenichthys baileyi. The sequence goes on along the minus strand of JAHHUM010000295.1, from coordinate 486,067 downwards.
GTTAAAGTTTACAAATCACATTTAAGGATGCACCAATCAGCTGGTGATCCTAACCAGACAGTTTTCAGCGCAGTGGGATTGACCAGTGACCAAATGGGTAGACCTAGAAAAATGCAGTTTTATTTTTTTTCTTTGGAAAACTATGTCAGGATTCAGGTAGAGTTTTTAATTTCTGCTCCAGTTCTGACCAGCAGTGTTTCTGTGATGCACATGGACTTGCAGCAGTACTTCTCCCAACAACTTTATCCTCAGAATAGCCTATTTTCTATTAGTGTGCTTTGCTGTGATTGTGTAGAGCATAGTGAAAGTGAACAGAAGCAGCTGAAAGTCTCACTTTTCTACACATGATAAATCTGGGTTTTTACACCTGAGCATTTAACTGTGCTACAGCAATCTGGCTGTCAAAAACAAAATTATTCTGAGGACACCATCTGTTACGGCAAACAAAAGCTCTATAAGTTTGTTACCGTACCGTACAGTACTACCGTATACTCATATATAGTCAGACGACAGCTACAGTCAAACAATCCATCCTTCATTTGGCTCAGACACTGAAAAAAATGAGTTGCAGCTGCCGCTCATATCATTAGTAACATGCAGGAGGAACATTTTGAGAGACTCATTATGTGTTCCATTTATTAATAAGAGCCGCTGTTGTCAGTTCCGACACCTGTTGTCATCTGTTGGTCTGGCTGCTAACTCACCGCTCGACATATCTTTCTCTGTATCTGTATCTGTGAATGAGACAAATAGTTCTGTGTTTCATCTCATACCTTTACAATGTTCCTTCTGAAGGAGCCAAGATTCCAATTGTTTTTATAATCCTGCGGTTAAACATTTCAAAAAGAGAAACACTTTTTGCTGAATGAAAAAGAAAATCCAGCCTCTACTCCTAACTAATTCCAGAAAGCTCAAACACTTTCCCTGCACAAATCAAAGCAAGAGTGCTCACTCCATCCTTTTCTGTGTAGTCAATAAGCAGCTTCAGATCCATTTGACATAATACTTTTGGAAAGGTTATTTTTTTTGACAAATACATTTTATGTTAACAGCAACAGGCAGTCGCACTGTCCAATCCCAGACAAGATGTGAGTGCCTCTCTGTTTCAGACAGATTAGACTCCGAAGGCTCTTGGGTAGTTTTTTGATTTTGTAAGTCTAAAATGTTATATTTGTTATTCAAAATGGTTCCACTTAAACACGTAACATAAGTCCACTTCTAGTAAGAGGGACAAGGCAGGCAAAAAAACAGTATAGCTAAAAAGATTTCTATCTTTTTGAGCTCTATCTGTCAAGAAACAGGCTTGATTCAAAAATGTTAACAATTATGTGGCATGTAAACTTTAACCCATGGTAGGGTATTTTTAACAAATAGGAAATCCACATGCAGACTGTTTACAGGTAGGTATGGTAACCTTGCAAATCACACTAATTGGTCATAAAACATGTACACAGGTAAATCTTTCATCTCTGATTGTTTTGTCTTTATTTAATTACAAAACTGTAATTGGTGCATCTCTTAACCTATCACCTCTGGTATTTACACAGTCTTATAATTAGTTAAGAGCTATCTAAGATTTTAAAAAGTACATGGGAATATATACTTATAAACTAAATCAAATTGTGAAAGTTATTGAAAAACTAAGAACCCCCTATTAGTGGAACAGCCCTTGTTAGCTCCAACTTGAGGTAGTCATTCCCTCAATAACCTAATCAATCTTTCTAACTGTTGAATAGGAGTTTTAGCCTACTCTTGTTACAAACATTACTTCAGTTTATGGAGGATTTATGCATTTGTTTCTGCATAACTCGATTAAGATCCTACTGCAATGTTTTAATGCACTTGGGTCTTTGGATTGGTCCTTGATTTGTCTTTGTCTCAGGAGTTTGCTGATAGATTGGCTGTTGTGTTTGCAATCATTGCCCAGTTTATAATATTAATACTCTGGGGTACAGAGGAGTCAGTGGTTGAGCCCATTACCGCATAGTGCCAAGGTGCAGTGGCTGCAAAATGAGCCCATATCATCAGCCCTTCACCCCCGTGCTTTCAGTATAAGACGTCTATTCTGGTCTCCTGAATTTGGATTTTACAAAGTATTAAATATCCTGGTCTGGTTTGTCCAAATGGCACTGTTTAAGAAGCTTAGTGGTTTGTTCAGATGGTTGTTTTTAAATCTTTTAATAAGAAAACTTCCTCGCAAATAGGTACACATCTTTTGACTATGCTTTTGTTAAATTACTAATGGCACTGTGTAATATACCATGTGATTATTTTATTATCTGGTAAAGACCATAGTTTAGTTTTTTTTTATATATTGTTAAACATGACATTGAAGACTTAGAAAAGGATATGCTATTTTACCAGAATTCAATTGGATTTCTTTCCTTTGATGAGCAATTTAGCATTTCCGCTTTTTAATTTTGTGAAATGTCTAAAGATTATTTTCAAATAATACCTTTTTCTTCCATAATTGTTGCAAAAAAGAGGTGATCCTGCATGAAATACTTGTCAGCCTGTTTCCTGTCACAAACTCATACAGATACAGTGACATGCAGAGGTGGAGCTAGATGAAAATATTCAGTAACAAACTGTTTTTAGCATCACATATCTGCACTAATGCTCATCTTACTGTGTGAAACACATGTACTGTCATGCATGCTGTCACTCACCCAGTCACCCACACACACAGTAATTTGTTCTCCTTTGACAGTATCACCTATTTTCTCCCCACTATAATCTGTTGTTGTAATTGCCTGTAATCTGTGTATCTAGGCAACAGTTGGGCTTTAAGTGCTCTATTTTGAACTCAGAACAAAGACCCGCTCCCGATTGGTCCTTCACTTCCCCCTCTCTTATCACACCGTCAGATTTTTTTGTTGTTTTGGGGTATAAACAGTAGTAGAGCTGAGGTAATACAAAATTGTCCTAGCAGAGAGGTCACCTGGCCAGTTGGATCCTCTTATTCATTGGGAGTAAAAATTAGAACAGCCATAATGTCAGCCATAATGTCTGAATATGTTGTTATTCAGGTGGATGTGACTGTTTCATTGCTTGGTGTTTTTTTTTTTTTTCTAGAGATAAAGTGGGGTTAGCAGCAGCAGTGAAAACAAAGGACCAAAAATAAAATTATGATCTGCAAACCAATTTTCTCTGTGTTTTGATCCTATTTTGAGGTTTTTCATCTTTTGCTCGATATAACCACAGTGCTACGTATTTTGTGTCAAGGTGGGGTTTTGGAGTGGACCAAAGTGCAGAAAAGAGTTCGGTAGTAGCATCTTAAGTAAAACCTTGAGCCTTATTCCAAATCTGTCAAAGCGTCACAAAAAACACTGCAGGTAAGTAATCAGAGTTCAGAGCCAAAAACTTACTAGACTTCACGCTGCAGGAACGTAGCAAGGAACGAACATAACCAGAGGGTTGTGATCGGGAGGAACCAGCAAAGAACACATGAACCAGACTAATTAATATACAAAGGGAATACAAAGGGCAGCTCATCAAAGGAACAGGGAACAGGTGTGACAAGAGGCAGGGAGGCAGAAGGAACAGGTGAACCTAATAAAACTAAAGCATGAGGAAAAGGTCTAAATGAAACTATAGACCAAGATAAATTAAGGCATAAGAATCAAGAATAAACATGAACTGAAGGAAACTGAGAAACTGGAGGGAACACAACACACCCTAAGAACTTAGCAAAATAGAAACCATAAGGAAACCCTGACTACAAAAGTAAACAAACCTAAACCAACATTGATAGAAACAAACTGAGAACGAAGCAGAGGAAATGAGGACTAGAATAAAAGTAAACAATAACTAAAACTAACCTATAAAGGAGGGACTGGAGAACAAAGATAAATTAGAGGAACAAGGCTAAGAGGAACTGGAGAATAAAGGGAACTAGAACCGAGTAAAAAATAACTAAAAGAGGAAAACCAATGACGAGAGGAGTAACAGAAAAGAAACTAATAAATAAGAGAGCGCAAGGGAACCAGAGAACTAATAATAATAGTAATAATAATAATGAAACCATTCAAAGAAAATGAACAGGAAAACAACGCCAAGGGAACTAGGAGCGAGAGGAGAACACACTGGGGGCAGAAGAAAACCAAAACTGTCAGAAAACCACAAATAACATGAATACAAAACACAAACAAGAAACATCTAGCTAAAAGTAAACAAAACCAAAAACAAAAGTCCAAAATGTCACATCCTGACATTTTCAGGAGAATCTTATGTGAGAGACCAACACAAAGTATAATTTTGAAGTGGAAGGAAAAGGGACGAGAAAGGGATACACAAGATGGGTCAGGGATAAAATTGTGGAGAAGTTTCAAGCAGGGTTAGGTTATAAAATACTTTATATAACATCACAAGCTGTGAACATCTCACATTTCAATCTGTCATTTGAAATGGAAACAGTATGCCACAACTGCGTAACTAGCAAGACATGATTGCCCACCTGCACCAACAGGCCAGGCAATTGGAGCATTAATCAGAGAAGCAGGTAAGCATCTCATGGTAACTGGACAAGCTCCAGAGATTTAGAGCACCGGTGGGAGAAACTGTTGACAGGACAGCTGTTAGTCATGCACTTCACAATTCTGGCTTTATGGAAGAGTGTTAGAGCCATTTTTGGGGAAAAAAGCTTTAAGAATCCTTTTTAAAGTTTGCCTAAAGCTATGCAGTGGAAACATCTGGAAGAAAATGCTCCAGTCAGAGGAGACCACAATTTAACTTACTAGCCTTCATAGAAATCACTCTGAACTCACCCTTCCCATGGTGGAACATGGTGGTCGCAGCATCATGCTGTGGGCTTGCTTTGTAATAGCAAGTACAAAGAAGCTGCTTAGAGTTGATAGTAAGGTGGATGGAGCAAAGTACCGTGCAATCCTGTAAGAAAATTTGTTAAAGACTGGGATGGATGTTTACCTTCCAGGAAAAGAAAGATCTTAAAACATACAGCCACAGCTACAATGCTGTGGTATAGGTTAAGGCATACTCATGTTTAAGAATGGGTCATTCAAATTCTACCCTGAAATCCACTTAATAAGTTGTGACAAATTGCTGTTTTTTAACTCTTTGAATCCAATTCAATTCGTCCTAAGCAACTAGGCAGAGTCAAATTGACAAAAATAAATCATTTTTCAGATGTACAAAGGGGACTGAGGCACACTTTAAAAGCCTGGCAGTTGTATTTGGAGTGAAATGTGGTTAAGGTCAGGGAGTGTGAATACAAGGTTCTTTATACATTCATTTAAACAGATTAGTGGCATCAAGGAGATGCAGAAGCCTGTAAGTCTGAATTTGCTAAAAGAACACTATCTCACTGTCTCAACGCAGAGGGGTTGATCTTTTGCCGGCTGCTGTCGGGGGAGTAATGGTGAATCTACTGCCTCGAGCTATAAAGACTAAGCCACACAGGCACAGTGAGATTCTCAAGACTTCATACAGGCCTGAGGTCAAACCAGGATAATTGCTGGGTTGTACAGTGGAGCAGAGCTGTGTAACCAAAAACAGGAAAACCAAAAACATTCTCAGTCATTATGTTAGCACAAAGGGCATCTTTTGATCTTGCTATTCAGGCCATTGGAGACATGATAATTTGTGTTTCCCTGTATGCTACAACAACCAAAAATATTTAGGCACTCCACAAATCAGGCCAATATTGAAGAGCGACAAGAACAAAGCCGTTGTTGAAAGAAAGCCAAAAGAATTCCCAATTCCAGTTTACCACAAGTAGGGGATTCAGCAAACATGTCGAAAAAAATGTTCTAGTCACATAAGACAAAAACTGAACCATTTGACCTACATATGAAAGTCTTAGCATTTTTCCACTGAAAGAGCTTTCATTCTTGAACTGGTTCGATTCGGGTGCCTTCGAACTTTGCTGTTCCCACCAGTTTTGGGAACCAAGCATGAGTCACCAACAGTTGGCGGTACACAGCATGGGGGGGACTCGAGATAGGGGAGCTCGCTGAGCTATGCGCAATGTTCCTTCTAATGCCTAGCGAGAGCTTGCATAAACTACACTTACTACAGAAAAGAAGACGGCGACTCCGTGCAAGAACAATGGTATGTACAATGTTTTCATTTGCATACAGTACTGCGCAAAAGTTTGAGGCAGGTGTGAAAAATGCTGTAAACAAAGAATGTTTTCAGAAATATAAATGATAATAAAGCCCTGATCTCAACATCATGGAGTGTGTCTGGGATTACATGAAGGACAGAAGGATATAAGAAAGCTTACATCCACAGAAGATCTGTGGTTAGTTCTCCAAGATGTTTGAAACAACCTACCAGCTGAGTTCCTTCAAAAACTGTGTGCAAGTGTACCTAGAAGAATTGATGCTGTTTTGAAGGCAAAAGGTGGTCACACCAAATATTGATTTGATTTAGATTTCTCTTTTGTTCATTCACTGCATTTTGTTGATTAATGAAAATAAATGATGAACACTTCCATTTTTGAAAGCATTCTTTGTTTACAGCATTTTTTCACACCTAAAACCTTTGCACAGTACTATATGTTCAGCATCCACGAGTTTGACAGAAACGAGTAGTCATACAATGCGTGTTTAGTGTGTTTTTGCAAACAATAATGTATATACAGTACGTTCTTCACAGACGTACTTGTTGCTTCTATTGTCTGCAGCTTTGACCCACCCAAAGGTGACGTTACGGTTCGCACAGGAGAACCAAGTATTTTGAGGTGTCCAAGTTGAACCAGAGTTCTTGCTTTGGAACCTCTTTTCGTTGGTGAAAACACTGGTTCGAAATCACGTTTAGGAACCGGAACGGGCTCCGAACTGCTTTGGTGGGAAAGGGGTATCTGTGTGTGACTGGAAACTAACACTACCCATCACCTTGAACACACCATCCCTGAGTGACAATGTAGTGGCAGCATCAGGCTGTGGGGTGCATTACTTCAGCAGTGACAGAGAAATTCACTTTTATATGTTGACTGGCCTAGTCAAAGTCCAGATCTAAGAATTTGCAAATGGACAAGAGGCTGTGTTCAGGTGCATGTGTACACCTAAACAGCATTAGAAAACATCAAGAACCTTTTATTTAAACAAAACTGAAATGTTATTTCATGCCACGTCTTCAGGTAAAATATTAGTATTTAAAAATATTAAAAATCTTTGCTCTTTTTTCTTAACGATGTTCCTCATACTTCTTTAAGAGGCTGGTTTTGTAACACCAATGGACAGATCAGTCAGTATTATGATGCAGTGATATATCCCTATTTCAACTGACTGAAGAATTGAAACTATGTGTTGTTTCTGTTTTACTAAAATAAGAGGACAGAATCTATACTTTTAGCATTGACAGTAAAAATCAATCCTAAAAGTACTGTATACAAAGTGTGCTCATAAAATCTGTCTGTAAGGTAGCTGTATGTGTTTGTGAGTGTGTGTGTGTGTGTGTGTGTGAGTACATTCTGATACTTTGGTGGTATGACTCACATCTAAGAGAGTGAGTCATCCCGCCTTGTCTCCCAAGTCAAACACTAACAGGAGAGACACTTAATGTTCAACAGTCGAGGCAGAATGTGCTCAGACATTTAAACACAATGCATATTTTTTTTCAGGTCAACACTTTATCCTCAGTTTTGTTTGTTCTGCAGCTCGTTTGACCCCAGGATTTTAGCTGAAAAGGCTTCAATTCTTTTTCAACCTTTTTGATGGCATTAAAGTGTCCTAGAGGGTGCAAACAATTTTTATCAGTCACTCAGTCATTTTCTACCGCTTATTCCATAGTGGGTCGCAAGGAAGCTGGTGCCTATCTCCAGCAGTCTATGGGCGAGAGGCGGGGTACACCCTGGACAGGTCGCCAGTCCATTGCAGGGCAACACACAAACAACCATGCACACACTCATTCATACACCTAAGGGCAATTTAGAGTGACCAATTAACCTAACAGCCATGTCTTTGGACTGTGGAAGGAAGCCGGAGTACCCGGTGAGAACCCACGCATGCATGGGGAGAACATGCAAACTCCATGCAGAAAGACCCCCGGCCGGGAATCGAACCCAGGACCTTCTTGCTCCAAGGCAACAGTGCTACCAACTGCTTCACCGTGCAATTTTTATATCTATATAATTTAGAATATAGAGTCTAGACTTTGACTAGGCCATTCTAACACAGGGATATGGTTATCTAATCCGTTCCATTGTATTTCTGGCTGTATGTTTAGATTCTGAAAGATAAACCTTCACCCCAGTCTCACCATTATGTTATATGGTGGTGATTCTGTGTTCAGCTTAATGTCGAGTCTTAATTTTCCAAGTTTTACATGACAGCCAAAAATGTTTATTTTGGGCTCATCGTGTGACAGGAGCACCTCCTTCTACATATTTGCTGTATTTCCTAAACGGCTTTTGGCAAACCGTAAACACAAACCGTAAACAGAAATCCATTCGAATTTGTTTTTCCAATACATGGTTTTTTTATTGTATTTTTTCAGATTTGGATATTGGGATATTATGTTACAGCTAACCCTGCTTTAAACTTTTCCACATCTTTCTCCCTGACCTGTCTTTTGTGTCCTTTGTTCTTCATTGTGCTATTCGTTCACCAGTGTTCTCTAAAGAACCTATGAGGTCTTCACAGAACAAATAAGATTTATACTGAGATTAGATCAAAAAGCAGGGGACGTTGCTTACTAATTAGGCAACCTCAGAGGGCAGCTGATCACACTGGATTTTTGTGGTTGAAAAACTTAAAGGTTTCTGAACACTTTTACAAGGTACTTTATAGGTGACTATCTGTGCAAACACAGCAAATGTTCTCTGTCCCTGCTTTCAGCATTGATCCTTTGTAGTAAACCTTTGCAAATCAGCTTGCAAAGGTTTATTAGTACCTGTTCTGTGAATGTGTGTATAAAGAGAGTAAAACTGAAAGCGAAGCCAGCGTTTGATGTGAAGATGGAAGCCGACATGCTCCACTGACCACAAACCTTGGAGAGTGAGTCATGCTGTGGATTGGGCTGCCGTCTGCGCAGATGATTGGCATGCTACTGCTGTCCAAGTGTGTGCCAATGTGGTCGTGTGTGAGTGGGGATAGAGTTGCATCCCTGGCTTCCTTTGAGTCTGCTGCATGGATGTGATACCATGACATCACATCTGTTGTTCATGTTTGATTTCACAAAATATAAAGTCCTCCAGCCAAGCAGTTACCTCCTGCTGTTTGGGACTGACAAACGCAACGTTTAGTCTTGAGCCAGAGATGTTTCCAACTGTTTGCTGCTCTCAACAAACACATAGAATTTTAGAACACTACTTAAATTATCATCTGGTCAGCCGAAGACCATAGGGGGTCTTACATCTGTTGAGTGCTGATCACTGTCTCCATGAAAGGTTGGCCCAGATTGTGTGTGGGTTGTAACAAATCTGCATATATTAAAAAACATTCTGAAAAGCTTAAAGTGCTGCTTCAACCAAAACTTTTTCAAGAAACTAATTTCTTCTTATTAAATCCCCATGCTTCGGAGGTGGTATACGTTGTCTTTTTTCTGTACCCTGGTTTTAGCACCGAGTTTAAAGTGGCCCAGTTGAAGGCCTGACCAACTGAGAAACTTTGGCAAATCTTAAAAACTGATGTCCACAGACCCTCTTCATCCAGTCTTACTGAGTTTGGGCTTTTATGCAAAGATGATTGGGGAAAAATAGTATAATGTGTAACGCAACCTGTTGCTGTAAATGGAGTAAGAAGTGGTTCAACACAGTGTTAATTCAAAGAGATGCATCCCACATTTTATTTATAATTTAGTTGAAAAACCAAGGGTTGTTTACCTTCAGCTTCAGAGTAAGCACTACTTTGATTCACATAAAATCTCAATAAAATACATTGAATTTTTTGGTTGTGATGTGACAAAATGTGGGAAAGTACACTGGGTGTTAAAACATCTTCAAGGCACTGTAAAGTAGAACCCCACCTATTCATCTTCCACCCCCTCCTACTTCTGTTCAGGGTAGGATGGAGCCTGGTCACCCAGATCACCAGTTTATCACGCAGAGGCAGGCATGGGGAGACAAACATCCAGACACACACATACCCACACACACGTTTATTTAATCCTAATGGCAATTTAGAGTGCGTGTTTCTAAAGTGTAAAAGGAACCTATTTTTGTTCAAGAAAAACCATCCATGCATTTAACAAGGTGGCCTTTTGCAGTTGGATTTACAGTGGAGATGAAGGCTGAGGCAGACTATGGTGGAAAAAGCCAGTGTTCACATTTAGCACCACTTTATGGACAATTATTAACATGTCAAGTCTTCCAACAGGACCAAAATATCTACCTTCTCTAATGACAAATGGCAGCTGATAGCCTTGACTGTATACACAGCATACACTTTAATATCACTAATTAAATACTTAATGTTTTAACCTTACACCTCAGCGCGATTATGAAAACACAAAAACAAGCGTGTATACAAATTCCCCACACTCTAATCCCATGGCCTCCCCTGGAACCTTTAAATGGTGTCTGGATCCCTGGGGAAGCATTTATCCATACACCCTGTAGAGGACACAGAAATAACGGGTGAGCTATCACATATTAAGAAACAACTTCCTTACACTCACACGTTTACCTCTAGACTTAGCACATAAACATTTGCCTAAGTTTTACTGAACAGTAGACCTTATGTACTCCAAGTAACAACTGTTCACCTCATAGGAGACTAACCATACATCTTAATGCAGAGCAGCTGTGCAGGGCCTGGAACAAATGACTTCATGCTAATTATTAAAATACTCAATTAATATTCTATGAAATTAAAACGTCTTTTGTGCAAATGATTATTAATGTGCAAATCTATGCTTAGAATGCAGTGCTAAATAAAGTGCCAGTTAAAGTACTTTTGTTAAAGCGCAAAGTGCTCATAAAGTGCTGTACAAGATACCACAGTAAAATGGTACCAGTAATGAAGACCTTTTTATTACAATGCACAAGCACTTTTAAATTCCACCAAAAAATAATTTTAGTCCAAATCAAAATGACAAATGACCTTCTGATGGCCGCAGACTTCCTCCTCCTATCATCCTTTCTCCTCAATCTGAGAGCAGCTTTATCCTATTGTTCCTCTACAGACGGACATCTATTGGTTTCTCAGATACTCCCATAAACTTGTTTTCTTCATATCTCTCCGGCCACACTCAGTTCATCCAGTTAAAACCACTTTTGATTGAATAATGCTTATTCCACTTGTTGGTACCCAGCCATGGGTTACAACATTAAAGGCCAGTAAGAACTTTTCTGGAACTCTCAAAATAAATCGCATTAACCTACTTCCAGCACAGCCAGGAACAGGAACAAGAGGGGTAACAGCGGACTTCCCGTGACGTCATTGTTTGAATAAAAACCCCACGTTCCGATAATCAGACCTCTTTCACGCAGGTCCCCAGCGGAGCTAGAGGGAGAGACGGCCTTCTCTTTCTGACAAATGTCTTGACACAATGTTAACTTTCAAGAAGACTTTTATTTCTTTGAAATCTCCATGATCTCAACAATTTATGTAATTGTTTTTGTCTGGTGACTTTGAGTGTCTTGACATTTGCTTGCAAATAAAAATTTTTTATATCCCTCCGGAAGAGGACCAGAAACAGGATCGGGATGTGGAGGCGGTTCATCCATGAACCCGTCCGGAACTGGACCAGTAACAGGATTAGGAGTTGGAAGCAGCGGCGATGCCGAGCGGAGGAGGGGGCAGGAGGCCTCCTCATTAGCGCCGATTTCTCCCAGGGCCCTTTGTCACTTGGCCTCAATGGTGTGGTGGATCCGAGGATCAGGAAAAAAAATCCTTCCTCGCCTCGAGCCAGTCTTGGAGGCTGCCAGCTATCTCCAGCCTCCTCCATGGGGAGCTGGGAGAGGTCACCAGGTGAGAAAATAATTTTACCAGAATCTCACCCCTCTTGAATTCCCTCACTATTCCTCCAACTTGGTCCCGTTGGCTGGTTCCTTCTGTCATAAAGTGGGTTTTTGTTGGCCCAAAATGCAGGGAAGAACTCCTGAAGCTCGAGGTTTTCAGGTAAGATAGTCTTTATTATCCATGGCAGGATACAGACAGGGTAGCCAACACGAGATCACACATACACATAACATAAGGAACCAGCGGAGAACAAAGGAAACAAACGGGCTTAAATTCAAAAATTGAACAGCAGGGGGAACCAATGGGGAAAACACAGAACAAGTGTGGGCTTGGGGTGCAGGGAGACAGAGAACAAAGGACTAGACCAGGTAATATAACAAAAATACAAGCAGGTATGACAGTGAGAGCCTGGTTACATCCTGGACTGGTCCCCACAGAGAGCGCATCACAAAGACGAAAGGACAAACAACCAAGCACCCTCACACCATGCCTACGGGCAATCTTTAGAGTAATCAATTAACTCAACAGTCATATTTGTGGACTACGAGACGAGTACCTAGACAGACCTCACGCATACATGGGGGAGAACATGCAAACTCCACTTTTACTACTGGTGGTGGAGATGACCACAGTGTATTACAATCTTATTAGTGCAACATAATGTATATGGCTGAATAAATGTAACTGCTGTGACCTTGCTGTCCCATGACTGTTGATTTTGCCTTCTCAGTCCATTTTTTCTCTAATTTATCAGAAGACTAGTTTTAAACAAAGTTGAGTCCAAATTGTTCTCGAAAGTCAGACGTTCAGAGGTGATCAAGTGAACCAGTTGTCCTTATCAAATGCTCTTCTTCCAGGAAAGATGTTTATTTTGGCTCCATCCACTACAATATTTCTTTTTAATGGAGGGCTTTGTATTGAAGATGACAGATTGCTTTTAGTGAAGGAGTAGCTGCCTGACAAACCACTAAGGAGCCAGCCATGCTGGCCAAGTGAGGACGTTCAGAATGTGGTGTGCTTGGAGACGGAGGCTGGGCAGGGATCTTGATTCTGTGGTAAAAATCAGATTTAAAAAAGCAATGTTAAAATGACAGTAGTTATGCTATCGCCTCCTATCAGTCAGCACAACAGCTAGTTATTGAGGAGAATGAATACAGACTGGTGGACAGTGATTGCCTACAGAGGGGTTGCACTGGTTTCTAAGGTAACTCTTCCTGCTGCTCAGGGGACACGATAAGTGTCTTATCTGTCAGATTTAGATCTAGACTCTGGCTGGGCCATCCCAAAACTTCTATTATTTGGATATATGCTTGGAGTCACTGATTTTGTAACATAAAATCCTTCTTCATCTTCGCTTTCTAGCAGACACCTAAAGGTTCTGGGTCAAACCCGACTTGTGTTTAAACCTGGATAAAGTTCCCCCAGGGAAGGATGCTGCCATCTCCATACTTTCCTGTGGATATGGTGTTGTTTAGTTTAGGTGCTGTTATGTTTTTGTGTCAATTGCACCTTTTAGAACTAGGGCCAAAGATGTAAGTTAAAATCTGTTAAATAGTGCCACATTTTGAGGAAAATACTCCTAATAAAAACTTGCTAAATCCTTTGGCCAATGCCCAACAGCTTTTGGATGAGACAGTGTGACCAAACCTTCTCCTCTAAGATGTCAGGTGTCACCCCCACTCAGGTTAGTTTATAAGAGACTACCGCTAGATTTGGCATCTCAACCCCACTAAACACTTGTGGGATCAGCATAAGTGTCCTGTTCATCCCAGAGTGAGCAACACAACTACACTGGCTGACTTACAACAAATGCTGGTTGAAAAATGGGATGCCATTCCAGGCTGCTTAGATGAATTATTAAATTACCAGTATGTCTTGTTCCTTCACACTTTAATGATCCATTTAACATCAAAAAGTGTCAGTTGCGGAATAAGCTGTTTAGTATTTGAAGAGAATATTAGCAAGTTTTTCATTCCACCAAGACTCATCTTCAACTCTGTTGGCTAACCGGAATATTCCTTACAAATTTGGCCTCATTTAAAAGGAAATAAAAGGCTTGACAATGGTATAAAATTTATTGCAAAGAGGCATTGCTACAAGAAATAAAAAAAATCAACCAAATAAATGTCCTTACTTTTTGAGCTAAGTTTATATAAAGCTTCGAATATTTTGTACCCTTTGTGGCTTCTCTGCAGTCTATAGCATTAATTAGAAGTCGCAAATAACCAAGTGTCTAGGAAAGCCAGACCTAATTTACAGTTTTTCAGAATCTCAATTATTGATGTGTTGACAGGTTGACAGGCTGGAATTGAGTCAAAAGTTGCTTCAAGAAAGTATTCGTTTAAGAGTGTACACACTTATCAATCAGGTTATTGCAGCTTTTTTATTTTTTTCCTTTTACAGATTTGTTTTTTTCATCAAAATATTAATTCTTAGTATGAAATATCAGTATTAATTGATCAATTAATATTGATCAATCCATTAACTTCCGCTTATCCGAGATCATGTCACAACATCCTCCAGCTTATTTTGGAGGAATTCAAGGCGTTCCCAGACCAGACCGGTTATATAATCCCTCCTGCGAGTTCTGGGTCTCCCCCGGTGTCCCCCCCCCCAGTGGGACGAGCCCAGACAACCATCCTGATCGGATGCTCAAATCATCTTTTCTGCATCGACTCCTTTCGATAAGAAGCAGCAACTCTATTTTGAGCTCACACACTAAGATGGCAAGTAATCTAATTCACAGAAAGGTTTCATTTATGAAATGTTATGCATTTATTTATTTGTTTAGCATCATTTTATTATGTGATAATTATCCTTCATACTTCCCACTGCTTGGTTGATTTTTCACTTAATTCCCTAATAGAAACAGCCTTGCCAGGTATTATTGCGAGGTGTTATTGTGTATTAAAAACCTGTGTATTAAAAAGAGATACACAGGTCCACACCACACAAAATGTATCCCTTACTTTTTTGCCATTACATGCATTTAGGTAGAAATTAAAAATTTCTTCTAAAAAAAACAGAGATTCATCCACATCTCCAGTGCAAATGAAGTAACAGCAGGCAATCACACCGCCAATGAGCTCATCAGAATTCTGCTGAAGAAATGTTACGGTCGACCACGCTGATGTCTCACACATCATGACATGAAGAGATGTTATTTCCATCTGCAACCAGAGCTCACTCTATCCACACGCAGTGCCCAAATTCCTATCTGAGGAGCGTAATGTTCAATTCCTTACCATGAAATACTCTGCAGAAGGTCACAGTATGCTGCATGCATGCACAGAGCTGATGGTATGCACAGTAGCTATGACAGCCAGGTCAGTTGAAGAATGCTTCTCCCAAGCATGTTTTTACAGCTTCAAACTTGTGCACTCTGGTCTTTCTGCACTGATTTAATGGAAGTTATTCACATTTGAAACCCCATCGGTCTGAGCTTTGCTGATGTTCTGGCTTCTGAAGATGAAAAAGTTCTGCTGGAAAGAGCAAACAACCAGATCCGCCACAGTTAATCTTTTCTCATTTGTTAGTTTTCACGCCTCTTTGATTTTAACATCAAACTGAAAAATGAAAATAGAACAAAGATTTTCATCACTTTGTTTTATATGAATTTTTCTGAGACCTCTACCGCTTAAACAAAATTAGCACTTTACTTAAAAAGAGCAGCAAAATTCATCTCTTTGCTTTTGATATTTGCACGATGATTTTTCTGAAAACACTTTCTTGCAACAGGCTTTCAACGATTAAAAACCCTCTCTTAGTGGACTTATTAACTGAATCAAATGAATCATTGAAAAATTGTGGCTGTACAGCCCTCATTAGTTACAACTGCAGCTGATTCACAGAATGACAGTAAGGTAGCTGCAGATTGAGGAGGATAACTCATAAATAATTATCAGTGTACCATCTGGTAAACTATCTTTAAAATAGCACACTCATGTTCACTCTTACTTTTTACTCTTGATGTACTGACTGCTGATAATTACTCCACAGAACCCCACTTGGAAAAATATTAAGAAAAAAAAGATTCCTGCCATCAGTTTGTAGAAATGTATTCTTAGTGGGTCAGTAAAGACCAACGAAGACATGATTGTTAAACAGTGTGAATTAATTATTTAGTGATGGTTGGCTTAGGATGTTATAAACAAGAAGAGGGTCTGTTTAGAAGAATAAAATAAAAAGCATTTCTCTAGTCAAATAATTGTTCCTGCCAGGTGTGAAAACATAAGTTCAACAACAAACCTGTGAACAGGCAATCTGTGCATAAATTAACAGTGCAGGTATATACCATCTGCTTGCTGCTTTCATTTTCAGATGCCTTATAAAAACCAGCAACAGAAACCATAGCAACAAATATATAGAAAGGACAAAGTTCAAAGTGCTGAAATGTCTTAAATTCGGAGGCAATCGAGAAGCGAGTTGAAACCTTATAATTTTACGCCTATGATATTACTGCACCCGTATGCCTGTTCTGATTGAAGCAACAACTCACAGCTTCCCTGCTGGCTGTCACAAGTCATTCATGCAATAAGCAGGAAATAAGTGACTGAAAGGAAGAAAGTGTGACCAGCTGAGGGAAGGCGCGGGAAAAGAACAAGGGGGCGGGGGGGATAGAGTGAAAGTGAAAATTAAAACACTTCATCACAAAATAACCCCAGGAACACATTCTGCATTACAGTATTGGTGGTATAAAACAACGTTACACGATGCAAGATTGATTTTAATACTACTTTTAATAACTTGCAAAAAAAGTCTGTCTTTTCATCTACTCTGTTGTTCTACTTTAGTTAAGTATTTATGAAAAGAAGGTGATAAAATGATAGCTAAGTTCAAGGCTGCGGGTGTACACAGAGAGGATTATGAATAATCATTGATTTTTAAAGAAAACTGTTAAAATCTGCTACTGGTGCAAAATGTCATATTTCGTTAGCCTCATAGCATAATTGCCAATTAGACTTGGGCAAATGAATGCAAATTCATGCAAGAATAAAGAAGTAAATTAACCTAACAGTCATGTTTTTGGAATGTGGGAGGAAGCTGGAGTACGTGGAGAGAACCTACGCATGCATGTGGAGAACATGCAAATCCTTGCAGAAAGACTCCCAGCCAGGAGTCGAACCCAGGACCTTCTTGCTGCAAGGAAACTATACAGATGCATCGTCTTCCAAAAGTATTAATACCGCTTAAACTTTTTTACATTTTATTATGCAGCCATTTCATAGAACTTTATGGGATTTTATATGATAGACCATAATAAAGCAGTGTATTATGGTGAAGGTGAAGTAGAATGATACATGGTTTTCCAAATTTCTTATAAATAGAAATATGAAAAGTGTGGCAAACAATTGCTTTCAGCCCCATTTGGTCTGAAACCCCTAAATAGAATGCAGTGAAACCATGCCTACAGAAGTCACATAATTAGCAAAAAGAGTCCACCAGGTTGTGATTTAATTTCATAGTAAATCCAGCTGTTCTCTGAAGGTCTTGGAGGTTTGTTAGAATCTCAGTAAACATACGGCATCATGAAGACCAGGGAACACAACAGACAGGTCACAGATACATTTGTGGAGAAGTTTAAAGCATGGTTATAAAACAGAGCACAGTTCAATGCATCATCAGAAAATGGAAAGAACCCTACCAAGACATGGCAAGGAAAGCATTAATCAGAAAAGCAGCCAAGAGGCTCACGGTATCACTGGAGAAGCTGTAGAGATCCATACCTCAGGTGGGAGCATGCACTGACAGTACAGCTTCCTTTATGGAAGAGTCACAAGAAGAAATCCATTTGTAGTAAAAAACGCCATAAGAAATCAAATGTGCAATTTGACACAAGTCATAAATGGGCCAACAGCAAACATGCAGATGAAGGTGCTCTGTATGGATGACTATACACATTTTACTTTTTGGCCGACAAGTAAAACACTACGTCTCCATCCAAATTGATGGAGTCTGAGTTATTTTGCAAAGAAAATGGGCAAAATATCTAGCCTTTCTATGCATAAAGCTGGTAGTTATACACCCCAAAGACTCACAACTGTAACTGCAGCAATTATGGACTCCTTTCTGTTGGTCAAAAAGAACTACAAGCAATATCTTGTTGTTTGTGGTTGCTCTGTGAAAAAGTTCAAGGGGTAGTTTTGTAATATATTTGCAGTGCAGTGTGTATTTGCCAGCTTCAATGAACAACAGCAGGCAATAAAAAACTTCTCTGTTTGCAGGGTATCAGTGTTTGACACCGTTTCCTCTCCAGCACAGTATTTAAAGATTAGCTCTTTTTTTCTCTAATCTTAAAGTCAACTGGCAGGAGTGTCCAAATACGTCATTAAGCTAATCAAAAGTTAGCAATGTGCAGACGTTATTTCTCTCACTTCTTTTTTTTTTCTTTCTCTGAATCCCATCAGGAGATTTAGCGCAGTCAAACACCTCTGCATATTTGCCGTCACCATTGGTTTGTTGAGCATTAAAAATGTTAATTGGAATCTTTTAAAAGGAAAGAAAATATCGCATTACCATCCCACCTCCTGCAGTCACAGCCTGTCAAAATGCAATATTCCAAATTAGATTGTATTTGGATAATCTTTTGAACTTTAATAGGTTTCCAGCCAGCAGGCATATTACTATTGGCACATCATTATTAAACAATAGTGACACCGAACCATCACTTTCCAGATAAACGTTCGACACCGTGCAAATAATATTAGTTCTGCTTCCAGAGTCACCGGCTTATCTCCGGGAAGCTATATTGGGTTCATATCCCTGTCGGCTGGTGAAGGCCTTCTGACGGAAGTGTCTAAATTTATGAGTAGCCCATATGTGTGTGGCGAATGCATGAATAGGTGGCCATGTGTGTGTGTGCGTGTTTGTGTGTGTGCGTCGCACATTGACACTTTTATATGTAAATACTAGCTTTGTATGTGTGTGGGTGGCTAGATGACTGCTTGCAAAACTGGATACATTCACATGTAAATAGGCGGTGTATGTGTGCCTGTATGTGCAGACGCGACCCATATCATGCTGTAATGAGATCCGCCACTGTTGGTTACCCTCAGACAGTGGTAATTATGGCTGTGGTGAAAACGACCGATGCTGAAGGCAGGATGGATGCTTTGGCGTGAGCACATTCAGCCACACACGGGTCTCAGTCTCCCAGACAGAAGGCTGCGGGCCAAATGACGACCCGTCCGCTTTTTTTTTTTTTTCCAGAAGAACAGCAATTCGACTCCTTTAACTGGATATGATGAATTAGACCCACATGCGCTTTCTGATGAGCCTAAGGACGTCTACCTTTTCATGCGTTCAGTACATATTTAGAGGACATTCAAAGGGATGTTTTCCAGCATGATGTAAAGAGATACCAATAAAAACAAGGAAAACGAGAAGAGAAATGCGTTTTGTTTCTTCATTCAGCCGTAGAAAGATCCTCACTCAATTTGGCTGGTGACGCTTTCAGGAATGTTGAATTGAACATTACACATTGTACCAGCGAGTCAAGTGGTCCGCAGGATGTTAAATGGACCAAGACGTTGGACTTTATTGAAAAGAGTGGGATTTCAAGCAAACTCTGAAATAAATAAAACAAAACTGTTTGTAATAGATCTAAAGAATGATTTGACATAATATACTCGCAATTCTACAGTAAACTAATATTTTAGCTGTGTGTTTCCTTGAAAGCAGAGTAAGAGCACACACATTGTTTATATAATACATCTCTCTTTCACTTACTTATTAAAGACTACAATGATCACACGCCATGACTATTAAAACTAGACAAGCACCAAGAAATCAGGTTGCGATCGAAGTCAGCTGATTTTCAACTTGATCAGCATTGGTTCACCCTGCCAAGCACTACCAAGTCACACCGACAGCAACATACTTCAGTGTGGATGGTGTTACAGAGTAAAGAAGACTCAAGGTTAGCAATTTTTTGTATCATTCTGTTGTTGGTTTTCTCTTAGAAAACACTTAAGAGGAAGCTTTTAAAAGGAAAACTAATTTCTGCCATACTGAGGTGTGTTAAGATGCTGTACACCTGGAGTTCAGCAAAACTGATGCTTGATCCTTTCTAGCTTTCAATGCCTGTCTTTCATTGGAGATTCTGGATTAGAAAATGTTGGCTGCCTTTGAGATAGATATTAAAGTTAGAATCTACATGCTGTAGGGAAAACTGCTGTTTTTGTAAAGCTTGCCATGCTAACTGTGCTTATCTCTAATAAGACGTTAAGCATTTTGTCTTAGTAAAAATAGTAAAACCCTTGATAAGAATGACTGCTCTCTGATCTGTAGCTTGACTTTGCCTCTCCTGAAATAAAATAATAATGATGGCTCACAATGAGGAGGCTAAAAAAAAGATTTTTTAGGTCTTTTTTTTTTTTTAATCAAGACAGTGTCTTTCCCACGGCCAAAATTGAATAGATTAAAAAATAATCTAAAAAGAGGAAATCAGGAAAATCTCATAAAAATAAACACAACTCAGACTAAAAATAAAAATAAAACAATTAAATGTGGCTTACTGAACATAAGATCTCTCTCTTCAAAGACTTTGCTAGTTAGTGACCTGATTTGTGACAATCAGATTGATTTATTTTGCCTCACAGAAACCTGGCTGCAGCAAGAGGATTATGTTACTATAAATGAGTCAACTCCTACTAATTATTTAAATTTTCACATTCCTCGAAATACTGGGCGAGGAGGAGGAGTAGCAACCATCTTTCAGTCGGATTTATTGACTAGTCCCAGACCAATCAATAGCTACAACTCTTTTGAATATTTAATCCTTAGTTTTCCTCATCAAAATTGCAAAGCACTAAAACCACTTCTGTTTGTTGTTTTGTACCGTCCACGAGGCCCTTACTCTCAATTTATAGATCAGTTTTCAGACCTTTTATCTGATTTAGTGTTAAATACAGATAAAGTTATTATAGTGGGGGATTTTAACATTCATGTTGACACTGAAAGTGATAGCTTAAATATAGCCTTTAATGGTATCTTAGACTCCATTGGCTTTACTCAAAACATTAACAAACCTAACCACATTTGTCTTCATTCTCTGGACCTTGTGCTGACATATGGCATTGAGTGTACAGACATAAAAATATTTTCTCACAACCCTGTGCTGTCTGACCATTTTTAATAACCTTTGAGTTTAATTTAACCGAGTACTCCACACCTGAAAGAAAATTTCATTATAGTAGATCATTATCAGACGATGCTGTAACAACCTTTAAAGAATCTGTTCCACTTTTAATTTGCTCATTATCACAGAAAAACAGAGTGGAGGGCAATAATTTTGTTTCTTCCCCTTCACAAATTGATTCTCTTGTTCAGAGTGTTACTTCATCATTGCATGGTGCATTAGACAATGCAGCCCCCTTGAAAAAGAAGGAAATTATTCATATGAGGCAGGCTCCCTGGTTTAATTCAGAGCTGCGTACTTTAAAGCACAATGTTAGAAAATTGGAGCGAAAATGGCGCTCTACACACCTAGAGGATTCCTATTTAATCTGGAAAAATAGCCTACTGTTGTATAAAAAGACACTTCACCAAGCTAGAACAGCTTATTTCTCATCCTTAATAGAAGAGAACAAGAATAATCCTAGGTTTCTCTTTAGTACAGTTGCTAAACTTACACAGAGTCATAGCTCTGTTGAACCATCCATTCCTTTAGCTCTCAGCAGTCATGATTTTATGGGATTCTTCCAAAATAAAATTG
The DNA here is from genome assembly GCA_036173005.1 of Crenichthys baileyi. Classification (NCBI taxonomy): domain Eukaryota; kingdom Metazoa; phylum Chordata; class Actinopteri; order Cyprinodontiformes; family Goodeidae; genus Crenichthys; species Crenichthys baileyi. Next base: position 464,485 of record JAHHUM010000295.1, on the reverse strand, counting down.
ATTCTATTAAGAAGAAAATCTTTGACAATCTCCCAGAGATGATTACTTCATCCTCAACAAGTGAGACAACATTGGAAATAACTGTAGAACCTGATCTGTGTTTGGACTGTTTTGATCCTGTGGAGCTTCCTGAGTTATCAGAAATATTAGCTTTATCTAAACCTTCAACTTGTATGTTAGACCCAATCCCAACCAAATTATTTAAGGAAGTGTTCCCTCTGATTACCAGCCCCATTTTAGATATGGTTAATCTATCCTTAGTAAATGAATATGTACCACAAGCTTTTAAGGTAGCTGTAATTAAACCTTTGCTTAAGAAATCTTCGCTTGATCGAGATGACTTGATGAATTACAGACCGATATCCAATCTTCCGTTCTTATCTAAAATTCTTGAGAAAATAGTTGCTAATCAAATGTGTGAGCATTTACACAGCAATGACCTGTTTGAAAAGTTTCAGTCAGGTTTCAGAGCTCATCATAGCACTGAAACAGCTCTGCTGAAAGTCACTAATGATATTGTTATTGCCTCAGATAATGGACTTGTGTCTGTACTGGTTCTGTTAGATCTCAGTGCTGCATTTGATACAGTCGATCATAATATTCTCTTAGAAAGGCTGGAATATGCTGTAGGGATCAGGGGAACAGCACTAGGCTGGTTTAAATCTTATTTGTCTGACAGATTCCAGTTTGTTCATGTAAATGATAAATCATCTTTAAACTCCAGGGTTAATTGTGGAGTACCACAGGGTTCAGTACTTGGGCCAATTCTCTTTACTATATATATGCTTCCAATAGGTCAAATTATCAGGCAGCATAGAATAAATTTTCACTGTTACGCTGATGACACTCAGCTTTACTTATCCATAAATCCTGATGAGCCCAACCAGTTAGATAGACTACAAGCATGTCTTGAAGACATAAAAACTTGGATGACTTTAAATTTTCTGCTTCTAAATTCAGACAAGACAGAAGTTGTCGTCTTTGGACCGGAGTCTTTAAAAAAGAGACTGCTTAGTCAATCACTTAACCTGGATGGCATTAAATTGACCTCCGATAATAAAGTAAAAACCTTGGTGTTATTTTTGACCAGGACATGTCATTTAAATCCCATATTAAACAGGTTTCCAGGATTTCCTTCTTTCATTTCCGGAACATTGCCAAAATTAAAAATATCCTATCCAGGATTGATGCTGAAAAACTAGTCCATGCATTTGTTACTTCAAGGCTGGACTATTGTAATTCTTTACTATCAGGATGTCCACAAAATGCAGTTAAAAGCCTTCAGCTGATTCAAAATGCTGCAGCAAGAGTTCTGATTAAAATTAAAAAGAGAGATCACATTTCCCCTACTTTAGCTTCCCTTCATTGGCTCCCTGTTAAATCCAGAATAGAATTTAAAATTCTCCTCCTCACATATAATGCCCTTAATGATTTAGCTCCATCATACATCAGAGAGCTGATTGTTCCATATGTTCCTAACAGAGCACTTCGTTCTCAGACTGCAGGTTTACTGGTGGTTCCTAAAGTCTCTAGAAGTAGAATGGGAGGCAGATCCTTTAGTTATCAGGCTCCTCTCCTGTGGAACCAGCTCCCAGTTTTAATCCGTGAGGCAGACACCCTGTCTACTTTTAAGGCTAGGCTTAAAACTTTCCTTTTTGAAACTTTCCTTTTTGATAAAGCTTATAGTTAGAGTGGCTTAGGTTATCCTGAGCTATCTCTGTAGTTATGCTGCTATAGGCTTAGGCTGCTGGAGGACATAATGACCACTTTCACCCTCTTCGCTACTTTCTCACACTACTCTTCAATTTTGTATTATTTGCTGTTATTTCAGCTTTTAACTTTGTTCTCTCTCTTTTCTCTTCCTAGAAGCTACACCTGGCCTGACTCTGTGTCTACCTGTGACAACTGTCTGGAGAGGGGCATCGTCCGAGCTTCTGCTGGCAACAACTTGGTGCTCACCCTCTACCGATGATCCACATGGCCCTGTCTTTCAGTGTTTAACCCTTTCTCTCTCCTAGACATAGCTACTGACGGAGCTTTTACTGTAACTAACTCTATGTGCTCTCTTCAGACTCTAACATTGAAAACTGGCTCAGAGTTTATCTGTTCTTTCTTTCTAGGTGAAACGACTAAAGGAGCTACATCCATTAACATTTACCTTTTCCTTCCCATAGAAAGGACTCCTGGATCAGTGCTTCTTTGTTCTCTTTGTGTCTCTGCTCTGTCCTCTCTAACCCCCAGTCGGTCGTGGCAGATGGCCGCTCACACTGAGCCTGGTTCTGCTGGAGGTTTCTTCCTGTTAAAAGGGAGTTTTTCCTCTCCACTGTCGCTACATGCATGCTCAGTATGAGGGATTGCTGCAAAGTCAACGCCAGTGACTGTCCACTGTCTCTACATGCTCATCCAGGAGGAGTGAATGCTGCAAGTCACTGACTGGATGCAATCTGCTGGGTTTCCTTAGATAGACAAACTTTTATCCAATTTGAATAAATAACAGAATCTGACTGCACTGTTCAATGATTCGGATTAATTGTAATGCATGTACCTGACTTTTGTGAAGTGCCTTGAGACGACATGTGTTGTGAATTGGCGCTATATAAATAAACTGAATTGAATTGAATTTTTTATGTCTTCCTAAAGTTCTAAAATAGAATCTGGAATTGGTTATAATTGGGTTATAATTGATGTCTGTAAGTAATAAGAGAAAAACAAGAGATCATAACCAGCCACAAAATTTAGAGAATTGCATTTCTAAAAAGAAGCAGCTTTAATCAAGTTGTGCCTGTACATCCAGTTCTTCATGCACCCTGCTGAAGTCCGGTAAAGTCTCTGAATGCAGGCGTCAGTGAGGAAGAAAACATAATCTGTTGCCATCAGACATAAGAAGAAGCTGAAAAAAACTCCACAGACATTTTATTAAAGCACACTTTCCACAATGTGACAACAAAATCCCCTCACACTTTCACAAATCTACCAGTTAAGCTGGCCCTGGCCCACAAAGATGTGTGCTTCAGCACTGAGGAACCAGAAACTGATAGCAGCAACTTTGGCTCACACTTCACACCAACTCACTAACTTGTCTCTGTGACGACATCCCTTGTCTGCTCTGATTTATACCAGTGGTGGCTTGACTTGAACTCATCATGCTAACGCAGCTTTAACATAAAGCACACTGAACTGGGAAGACGTATCCTGCCTCAAAAGGTTTTAAGAAACTCTTTGAATAGATATTTTACCATGAGTGATGGATGTGTCAAATTGTCAAACTGTACTTAAAATCTAAATATCCAAATGCAGAGCTTCAACCTTCTAGTGATTTTTACTGTCAACAGGATTTTGCTTGTAAAGTGGTTATAACATCTAAACATGCACACAATTAATTGGATCTGCAAATTAAGGACAAACCTCAACATGTTTTCATGATTTCAATCTGTTACAAACAATCCGTATTTAATCTTAAAGAGCTCTGTTATCACTGCAGTTTATGTAGGCAAAGTTTGCTATTAAAACATGTTAATTGAGAAAATGTGTAATCACTGCTTAGGTGTGAACCCTAATGAATTGCACTTCTAGATTAAATACACCCCTTTTTTCAATGCATTGATTTCTAGAAGCCAGGTTTATATAAAAAAAATACAGACTCAACAATCTGTCATATTGGATCCATGACAGATGAGAATGAGAAAAGAAGCACGCTCTGAAACAACCTCCTTCAGTGTGCGTGTATCCTGTCCCATGTTGATTTCTAACATCTGTCATCTCCGTAATTGTCCTTGTGCTTCTGTTTCTCCTCTGCAGAGAGGCCTGGTCTACGATACTGCTGACAGCCTGCTCTACCTCATGGGCTCTTCATCTCTTTTTCTCACCAACAATCTCATCAAACTGAGTTCTAATTCATTTCCTTGGTACTTGCCTTGAACCTTTCAACCACAATTTTGCTCCTTTTACACCTCTCCATCTCTGAAAACAAGCATTTCCTCCTTGCTTTTCTCAATGGCTAATGGACTCCATAGTGCACCTTTTGTGCTGAGGGTCCCTTAATCAAATGTATTTTTCAGTGCCTCATATAGGCAACATGGGGGAGGAGCATAAAGGACATGACAATATTCTATGAGTGGAAGCCATCGACCATTAATATGGTGCACTCAGAGTACACGTGCACATACCTATTTTCAACAGCTTTTTATGTGGATACCTCTTGAAATGGCTGGGTTGAAAGGCTTTTATAGCTGCCTGTCATCAAGGTCATTTCTTGCAAACTCCAAACCATCTTAATCATGTTTTTGAAAGCTCCGGGCTTAGCATCCATCTAATCGCTGTAGCTGTAGAGGTAACAGGGTTGAAAAGTTCTTGGGGAAAAATAGCAGCCTTGCCCTTGGTATTTTCCTCAGTATTTTCCTTTAATTTAATTTCTTCTCACATTTGATGTTTAGAAAATCTGTCTATCTATCTATCTATCTATCTATATGTCGGATGTGACAGGACAGAATTTCAGAAGTGAGAATATTGGACCATGAGAATGCACCAAAAACAAAAAAGCACTTAAGAGGGAGAGGAGAGTAAATGCAGAGGCCAGACAACTGAGAGTGTAAAACCTCAACCTCTCTTTACACCTAACACCATCAAAGTGTGTGGAAACGGCAAACAAGAAATCAGACTATGCAGTTGAGTATATCTAATAAATTACCTTAATAAAACAACAAAATTTCCCAAACAGCCCTTATCTATCAATTCTAGCACACTTTTAGAAAACCTGATTTACAATAAATGAAATCTCTGAGGCTTCGTGCAAAATTATAAAAACCCGTCAGGCTGGAAATGTATTTAACACTGATTCAAGAACCCAGCAGTGATCAGCAAAATGCCGTTTTCTTTTTCATGAATAATAAAGCATAAAGTTCGTTTCCAGAAAGTTTTCTTTTAGAACTTCTTGCTTTATAATCCATTAAACATTCAATGCTGCTGGAAATTAGCAGTATTACTTACTAAAGTTAACTGTAGTGACAGTCAGGCAGCTCAGCTGTGCTGATAATTTTGTTCCTGGGCTCTTCTAAGACATTCAGGAGGTAATAAAAATAACTAAAAACCTGCTTAGAACGCAATGGTCCCAGTAACAATGTAATGCTGGATATCTTCAAAGAAGGCCATGGAATATGAAACAGTCTTTAAATGAGCAGAGCTGTTATAAAGATGTGCATGAAAACCCACTTGAGACTGCATGTTCCTGCCTTCAGTGTGTAATAAGGTAAGTTGTGCTCCTTGATAGTTAGCTGGTGTGTGCATTTTTATCTAGGCCGATAACCATTTTGGCTTTTAAAATTGCTCTCATGGCTGATAACCGATATTTACTGATACTAAATATATCTCTTCGCTTTTAACACCATGAAAAATAACAACCACACAGATGACATTTCTTCTCTGCTCCAGTTACAAACAATCCTGCGCTGCATCACTTTTACATGGTCAAACAAATATCAACAAATGGCAACAAGATAGAAATAAATATTTGTTGTTAATATCAGTCCAGTTTTAGTAATGGGAATGATGCACACGTTAACAAATGGCTAACATCAGCCGATACCGACGTTAAAGCCGGTATATTGTGCATCCCTATTTTTATGACCATCTTTACTTTGTTGTTGTTGTGTGTGAAACACGCCTGTTAGGCAGCACTTTTTGTCGTCTGCATTTCTAAGCGTCTATGTCAACAGGGGTATAACACCCAAAATCAGGTAAATAAAAGGGGTTGGAGTTTTATTGGTGCAAATCTAAATTTAATCCCTTAATTTTCATCTTTTAACAGCTGCTCTACTGGTGAACTCACATCTTGCAAGGGCACATCCGTGTATCGATGGGAATTGGTTCATCTTAACATTCTTTTTGACCACATATTTAAGTTTGGACAATCCCATTGGCTAAACAGGATATAAAGACATGGAGTGGCCGGTTCTATGTTAGAGTAAAGGTTTTCTGAAAGGAAACATAATAGACCTTGAGAAATATTTACTTGTCTGATCATTTTTGAAAATAGGCTGCTCTGAAGAGGCAGCATATGAACAGTTTAGGTTTTAAATAAGTTGGTAAGTAATTAGGTAACAGCTCAAAAAGGACATGTATTTTTTTTGTGTGAATAAAAGGTCTTCATTAACATGTCTTACCTTGTGGTCCCGATTTAAAATAATTTGACATTAAAATTTTAAGCATGAATTATAAATAATTAATATTTGGCCTTTCCTTTACTTTTCAAAGTCAATACGTAATTTTTCATACGTTTTTGAAAAAATAACATGAAATGAGTACCATATATGGATGATGATGTGTCATCTGGAATCTGATTTACCGCAGCTGTTAGCCTTTTTCTTAATAGCAATGACATTTTTAACTGGAACTTGTCAAATAGATGTATGGCTGAGTACCGGCAGCAGGAAACGGATGGAGTGAGCTCTTTTGCCCAAAAAATCCTCTATACAGGAAATATGGTTGAACTCCATGAAAGAAAACATGAAGATAGATGCCTCTTCACCCATCAACAGTCTCTGTTAGAATCACCTTTTGCTAAAGAATTATGAAACAACTGGAATCTTAAGATTTAAGAGAAGGAACCAGACAGTAGTCTGTTGTGGTTATGTCAGATAGCTCCAGCAAGGCAGAGCAAGTAACAGTAACAGCAGCTGTTTGTCAGAATAAAGTTTATCAGTTCAAAAAATGTTTTTTTACCTTCTGATGTCCTCTGTCTGTACCAGACATCTACTGATATGTGCAGATCGAATTTAAGTATCGCTCTCTCTAATCAATCCTCCTATATGTTTAGCTGCTGCTCGTTCTTCATGTGTAGCATTAGGTTGAAGCGACTTTTTAGGATCATTCCACATGTTGTTGTGGGAAAGCTAAGTGGAGACAGACTAATAGTGTCGCATGACAGACATTATGCTTGCAACGAAGTTTTTACAGCTACACTGCAGTAGTGTACTTAAACTCTGACACTTAAAACATGGACTGAACAAGCAACACTTCCACAACCGCTGCCTGGCTCACTAATATAATGTGGGCTCCAGTAATACATTTGGTTAAGAGGAATATGCTGACACATGTCTGTGCACATCAGAGGAATACTGCTGGCCAGAACCGTTGCAGAAGTTACGTCTGCAATTTTGAAATTACAGTTTTCATCATAAATGGTCATTCCCTACTTTGGTGAATTACAGGCTGACTGGAATATACGCATGACACTTTTAAATCCTTTAGAAGGGTGCTGGTTTGCCAGGTCTCCAAGCTAATGCAGTAAATAACAGTACTCCTGACTTTTTATTTGTGGTAATATTTCTCTTTACTTGCTTCTTGCTATATTCCTTTTATTTTTTGAACTCAAATTAGAGCTGGAGATTCTGTTATCAATACTGTTGTTTTGGGTGTCTGTCTTGGTATGCAACAATATTTATATATTTTTACATTTATACATTTTCATGCTTCTTTTCATATTTTGCAATGTCACAGATGCAAATTCATAGAACTATCATAAGGCATCTGGCTATTGTGTGTTTTTGACAGTCCAGTAACAGTTTAAGGGATAAAGCAAAAGATTCATGCCACATCCCATCTGTGCTGGGGTTCAAAATGACAGCAATTACAAACATAGACTAAATAAACTGCTTTTTAGTCGAAATTTAGGACTCTGATGAAGCATAAAATTGTGCAAATGAGAGCAGCTATGTTGGAATTAAGCCATTATAAAATACGGTTAATGTGAATACAACAGGAGGGCCTAAAACGGCTGTAAGTTAGGTTACAAAGGAGAGGCGATGACAGAATCTTTTGCTAATTGGTGAACAATATCATGACTCACATGTATATTTCTGATTCTCATTTAAGGCAAAATATGATAAATGAATGAGAACTAGTTCTTATTGGAGATGGAAACTCACTTCAGAATGTTTAGTTGGTGAACTATGAACATGAATTAATTTATTTTGACCTGGCTCAACTAAATTTAGAGCTAGTTCTCGTTAAGGATGGATGAAGAGGAGCAACGCTGGTTATAGGTCCAAAAACAACTGAAAGATAAAAATTGCAAAAATGATGATATATGCATTTTAAGGAGAGACGCTGAAAGTCTTCAACAAGAATTATCAAAAACATCACAAAGCTGATTAAAAATGTCCATAAATGTTTTCGTTGAACTGTGGAATGACCTGCCAAGAGGTATAAAAACTAAACACGCCAGAAAGTCTGAACAAGGACATATTTTGTATGATAAAAGGGAAAGTAAGTAAAACCAACAGATGTTCACAGTTTGGAGTTCATTCATCTATATCAAGCCTAAAGCCTAAAGAAAAAAATCCCTCTGATTAGATAAAGGAAACCAAGATATTCAGCCTTTGTACCAGAATTATTTTTAAAGCTTTTTGAAGCTTATGTCAAACCAATCAGTTCTATCAAAGGGCAGCTGGTATTTAGGTATTAAGCAGTTATTAAGAAAGAAGCCTGGATAAAGGACCCTGCGGAGCTTGAATATCAGACATCCCTATGGAAAAATAAGAATGGCTGTTCTTCATCGGACGGAACAGATGGATGTCTGACATAAAGGAGGAGAAGGAGGCAGAGTTACAGTCAGGGCTGGAATTTTGAGAGGCAATCTGGAGGTGTTGCGTTTCCGAACTGGGAGTCCTTTTCCATAGTAAGAATAGCGCATACATATCTCTATATGCAAGAAGCTTGAGCATGGCACCGCATTTACTGCTGTGAAAACAATGGATTGTTCATTTAAGCGTGCTTAATGAGATCTTTACACCCGGGTCCCTGTTATTCTGCCACCAACATGTTAAACCTTTACAAACTCACCATGGCTGTATGCATGCTCAAAATAGTACCGGAAATATCTTGCTTCATTTGATAGCAGGTTCTTGATGCACCCCAGGTGACCTCCTACAAACCTTGGACCAAACATCTGCGCTCTGGCTTCTTTTTAACATTTGGTGCACTCTTTGTCTGGTGTGAAGGGGGCCTTATAATAAATAATAAATAAATAATAAATAAACGGTGGACGGCACAATATGTAAACATAAATTAAATTAAATCAGTGACAAAAGCGTATGCGGGTGATAAGTTACACAACAATACTGACATTCAGCAGCAGCAAAGAACGCAGGACTAAAACTGAAGCAGACATTTTTAGTCTGACGTGTCATCAATCACTACACCCCACACCCACTAATATTTTTTTTTCTTTAGCAGTGAATAGTTAAACAGAATCAGGTCACAGCTTAAATCTGCTGAGAAGCAGAAATATTTAAATAACGCCAACTGTACAGGAATGCGACGGTGAAATCAAAGCCAAGACGTAGCTGCAGTTGCTGGTTGAATAGAGTTGAAAAGACAAGATTTGACAGCAGAAGAGATCATCCAGCTTCTGAGCTAGACTTTAACACAAGGGTAACGCTACAAAGGATGTAGCAAATCTTTTTGATTCATGAACCAAAATGTAATTTAGAGCTACACCAGCCTATAAGCTACAGGTATACAAGATTCACAGTTTCTATGAAAAAGTATTATCACCAGTTAACTTTTTTTTAAATCACATTACAATCACAAATTTTGGTATGTTGTATCTGGCTTTATGTGGCGAAAAGTAGTAGCGCGTATTCATGACGTGGAAGAAAAACGATACATGATTTAACATTTTATTAAAAGAAAAATCTAAAAAGTGTGGAGTACATTTGTATTCAACCCATAAATTAATCCTGTACAACCCACTAGTTAGTAAATCCAACATTCACTGTTGCTTAATGGAAAAGATTATTTAAAGGCAAACTTTGCCTGTGCAACTAAAACAAGATAATCCCAAGACTTCCTGCAAGGTTGAATAAAAGATTCCTGAATCCAGACCCAAGTTAATCTTTATAGCCAATGATTTTCAATTAGTTCTCATTACAGTTCTAGTAGAATTTCAATCAAGTGTCCTCTTTACTGAACTCCCCCCTCTCTGAAAGAGCCCATCCAAAAAATCTCAAAATCTTTCACCCTGCAAAGTGCAGATGCCACCAGTTATCTCCAGTATAGTTGATTTATTGTTTTTTAAAGTCCAGGGAGTGGGATTAGATACAGGTTAGACTGAACCGTGAGGAGCAAGATTTTTCTTTGACAAGACGACAAGTGGAGATGGTTCTCTAAATACTGTGACCAGATTCCAGTCCTTCTCATAATGGTCTGGACCCATCTTTTTAAAGCAGGAGAACCTAAGGATGACTGCAGAGAGGTGCTGCTCAATGTGCAAGTTATTTGTTCTCCACAAAGCTTCTTCTTCTCCCCCTGAAGGCAGGTCTTAATTGTTAGACGTGATATCTCCAGTCCTTCTCTCCTCTTTCTTTGACTGTTTTCTTCTTCCTCCTCCAACCCCTCTCCCCTCCCCTCCCCTCCCTCGAGCTATTAGGAATTGGATTTGGAGCAGAACGATCCATTTAGTCTCTCTCCTCCACTACGATGCCTCTCTCCCTGCTTCCACACCTCCTCTGCAGGTTTGGCTCATCAAAGCCCAGGCTTAATCTATCTATTTTTACCTGAAGGAATGAAAGGAAGGGATGAGGTAATGCTTTTCCTGTCCATCAGGTGGGCACCAGTGCATGGGGGCTCTCAGCTGCATGTAACACAGGAGTTTAGCGCCACCATCTGGACTGTGAGTACAAGAGCAAAAAGATGAAAAAACACTGCCTGTAACCGTACACTGTGATTGGCTGAATTAACCCTAGGAAATTTTCAAAATATCTCAGTGAAACCAAGATATGCAGATTACAGCATTCCTTCACATTTTCACACGATTATCCCATACTTTTCCTGACTGTAATTTCCCTTTTATGTTCATTGTTTTTAAAATTGTAAATACAAAAGTTGACTATAAGGAAGGAAGGAAGGAAGGTATATAGAATGGAAAGAAGGTAGGAAGGGAGGTATATAGAAAGGAAGGAAGGTATGTAGGTAGGGGGGAAGTTATATAGGAAGGAAGGTTTTTAGAAGGAGAGGAAGGATAAGTAGATAGATGGATGAACACATGGATAGATGGATTGTTGGAAAAAATTGTGAATAAAGTCTGAAAATACAAAGCTTAGTTTAAGTACTGCTTCTCAGTTTCTGAGAAGTCAAATGTTGTAAATGAGTGAAAGCAAAGCTCCACCTGCTGGACATAAACAGAAAGTGACAATGCTACAAGTGAAAGAATTTTAATTGTGTAACAGCACAGTGATCCGATATCTGTGGTAATGATTCCTGTTCAGAAACAACAGTGAATCATGACAGTGATACTGTAGTCAAAGGGTGGAAAATGACTCTTCAACATAAACATTTCAAGAAAAAAAAAACAGAATGCAGAGAAACACCAAAAAAACAGGAAATGTTTCAAAGGTATTAAATAAAAAAATAGGAATATTAGCCTAGCATGGTCCTGCCCTTCCTTCCCCTAACTAATAGAACTACTTTGAGAAAAAGGTAAAACAGCAACAACATTATGATGCTGCAGTTGAAAATGTATTTTTTGACCACAGAGTTGAGATATGCACTCAGGCAGTCAGACTAATGTGTCCTTGGTCTTACCTTTTCTTTACATCATTTGCTATTTTACATGCATTACCACTAAGAAGCAGTTTCAACAGTAAATATAAAAAACTACAGCATTTTAGAAAATCCTCACCAGTTTTCTCATTCTTAAGCATGTAATAAAATAATCAGAAACCAGTTTTGCTCCTTGCATATAACATTTTACAGTAAAGCCACAATAGTAGCATCATTTTTGTTTTCTTTTACCTGAATTATTGCTTCTTTGTTTTCAATCAGTAGCAAAGACCAATGAGCTGGTGTATGCTGTACCTGAGAGCTTTCTACTGAAAAAAAAAGCTACTTTAATAATTGAATGACTTCCTAAATATTTGAAGAAATAAATAGGTCATTTATGATATAAAACAGAACGCTTCTTTACATACACTCTCAAAAAACGTAAGGCAAAGAAAACTGAATGAAGACATGGAGCACAGACAACTTCATCACAGATGTGCTCTTTCTTTTCCGGCACTTTAAGGCACAGAGGTGGCAGGCAATCTACAACATATAGATATAACCATCAAACCAGGCACAAGAAAACAGTCTGTCATTTAGTCGTCTTTGTTGTGGCTCTGTCCGTTGCAGCTCTGGAGTCGACCGGTGCAGTCGCTACGTGGATGATCCTTAAAATTGAGGCAATCCACAGAGAAGTGTGGACGCTGCTTTATGAGACACTGAAGCTCATCTAGACATAGGAACAGACAAAAAAAATGGTTCAAAGGATTTTCTGCTCGTTAATTATTTAGAAATTAAGGTACAATAGTGATCCTTTCAGATCATAACAGATTATAATCAAAGCGCTCGTCTCTGTTTCACTGATTCAAACATGCGGATCTTAAATCTTCTGGATTGTTTATGATCAAAGAAGAACACAATTTATAGGACGACTGCAGATGGGATTTATCTCCTCCAGATGAAGGAGTCGTATCTCACATGGTTTAATTTATGCAATGTACCTGCAAATGCTACATATGCTTATTTAGTGGCCGGCAAAAGTATTCACATCTCTAACCATTTGATATTACAGCCTAAACCTTCTTTTTCATTGGGGTTTTGTGATAGACCAGCAAAAAACAACTCATAGCTATTAAAAAGGAAAACGATAGATGATTTTCTGAGTCATCTGAACATCAATGTCTAATTTATGCCACAAATTTATGCTGGATTGATGTCTAGACTTTAACTGGGTCATTCTGACACATGGATAGGGCTGCATGTTTAGGGCTGTGATCCTTCTGGAAGGTGAACCTCAACCCCAGTCTCAAGTCTCCTGCAGCCTCTAACATGTTTTGTGACATGATTCCCTGCCGAAGAGCATGATGCTGCCACCACCATGTTTTACAATGGGAATGAACTGCTTAAGGTAACATGCGGTCTCATCTGACCATAGCACCTGCTTGGTGTGTTCATTAAAATGTTTATGGATCTCTGCAGCTCCTCCAGAGTTATAATGAGGCTTTTATTACATATAAACCCAGTGAAGACATTGAAGAAAGTGGTTGTAAAATAGAACACTTTTGCAAGGCACTGCAAATAGCATTATGCAGAGAAACAGGGTCTTACCATAAGTGATCTTCCGCCTGTCGGATGCTTGCAGTTGAAGAAACAGAGGAGAAAGCTCCACTTCCTTTACTCCCAACATGATTTCCAAGATGACAGCCAGATCGTCCTCCGTGATTTCTCCGCTGTCCTCATTCTCATACATCTACAGACCAACAGGTCTTTTTAGCACAGTGGTTTAAAAAAAAACCTGCAACATCACACTAAGGCTGTTGTTGGAAGTTCTCACCTTGAAAGCCAGTTTTAATGAGTCCATGGATTTATGAGGCCACTGTACAGTAGACAGAGCGATGATATAGTGTCTGACATCTATCTTTCCATCACCAGCCTGACATAAAAGGCAAATTTAGTAAACAAACGTAGATCAGGAAGCAAGTTAATGTCATTTGCACCAGTCTGACTGCACCGAGCAGTTAGGAACCCTAAAATCTGATCAGGTCAACAAACTCATCAAGTTTTTCCATGTATGTTCCAGGGCTGCACGGTAGGTTCAAATACCAGTTTGCACGGTCTCCCCTTGCATGCAAGGGTTCTCTCCAGGTACTCTGCCGTCCTTTCACAGTTCAAAAACATGACTGGTAGTTTAATTTGTTACTCTAAATCTCCCTTAGGTATGAGTGTGTGCATGATTATCTGTCCTATGTGTCTCTGTGTCGCCCTGTGATGGACAGGGGACCTGTCCAGGGTGGACCCCCCCTCTAACCCAATGACCGCTGGAGATGGGCAGCAGCTGCCCCACCCCGTTTGTATGAAATCCTTAAAAAAATTCTCAAATAAAAACAGCTTATTGACTTCTTTGTATGAGGAGGAGAATTTCAAATCTTTTGTCCTTCAGCTTATTTGTGATTTCCATGAATTGCAATAAGCCTTAAATATTCTTACCACTCACATTTTACAAAAATGACAGAAAATAGCATATGAATATTTGAATTAGTTTAAGGTTGGAGGTGCCATCTCAATCTTTCCATTTTTACCTGATCAAAGAGGTTGTGGACTTGTCGAAGCGTGTCTGTGACTGGAAGGTTGAGAAACTGGGCGAAGTCCTCCAGTCCCAATCTATCCCCTTGCAGCTTTGTGGTTCTTCTGGCCTCCTCTTCAAGCATGTTGTCTCTGGTCCCTGTTTTTAACCTGTCATGATAAGAGCAAGAGTGAAAAACTCTGTGTGATGTGTACAGAAAGCTAAAATCTTGTTTTGTTGGACTGCAAAAAAAAAAACCCGAAAACGAAAATCTAAAATCAAAGCATTTAAAATCTGCCATAGAAAATATTTAAAGGTGAATGATTAAAAGCTTTTTGGACCTGTTCTTTACTAATATTACTTTTCTACATTTATGCTGTTATTGTCTAAAAAAACATAAATAATCCTAATATATTTTCCTGAATATTACCAAAACTGTCACCCAGTTTTAATCCTTCTGCTAAATGTTTGTGGTAGAACGTCTCTGTGGAGGTTGGTGGCACAACTCCTCTGCAGCCATGCAGTGGAGGCAGCAACCCTACATATCACCCCGGTCACACCATCCCCAGTATGAGCAGGGGAATGGCAGCATCATGCTGTGGGCATACTTTCCTTTATTATACTGTTTTGGGTATGCTGCATTACAGGACTTAATTCTACAAAGCAAAAGGACACTGAGAACCATTATTCCTACATTTCAATTTGAGATCATTTTATCCTGAACATAATTTAATACGATGATTTAAATAATATATATTTTTTACTATTAAAGGAAAAACCGCAGGATCGGGTTTTAACTCCATATGTGGTTGTATTGCTTTTAAAAATCTAAATCAAAGTTCTGAATACTTATCTTGTGATATATAATAAAACACGTTTAGGACTTTGTTTTTAACCACGAATACATTCCAGTATCAAAGTCATACAGCAAAGATTATCTTAGAAAAAAAACAAAAAAATCTTCACTGAGAGCAAAGTGTACCGGAGTCAAATTCCTTGTTTATGTGCACAAACCTGGCAATAAAGCTGATTCTGACTCTGATCTGAATACGTTAATATAAGCTACAAACAGCTGCAGATTTAACTGGCAAAAATGACATTCTCTTTGAGATAATGTTTTGGGGTGGAACTGTGAGAGTGTGTTTCTCTCCTTCCACCAGCAGGGGTCAGTGATTATACACCTCGATCCTGTCTAAACCTACATCCTCTCACCACCCTTGTTCAACAAGTCCACCCACTCTCTCTTCACTCACCCCAGGCGACACACAAGCTGGTTGAAGTGCAGCAGGCTGCTGCAGTCGTGTATTTGCAGCGGCCCACGTGACAGAATGATCTCCCGATCATCGAAGGACAGGTCTGTGAGGGGCACCTCCAATGCCCTTTCAGGACAGAGGAGACATTGTAATAGAAACGACAAAAGAACTGTGAGTTTTAAACAATTAATTCAAACATAAGCAGATGATCTGCTTATAGGTACTTGTGCAAACACACTCGCACACAAACACAAACACTCACTTGGCCATGAGCTTCCTGACGTTACTGGCAAACAGAGCAGGGTTTTCCCTCTCCTCCATTGATGGATAGTAGACGGGTAAAAACTGCAGACAGTGAGAGGATTTCAACTTACAAACATGCCTACTGATCCACTTTAACATTACAAAATACTGATGATATGGAGAAAACCTTCAGACTTTTCAAAGAGCTGCTCACCTCAATCTCTACAGAGCTATGAGGCTGACACAGAGTGAGCCATAAAATCTTTAACCTAAAGAACAAGAAAAACAACTGAAGCTCTGCAGTAGTTGTGTTCATTTTGATAGGAAGCATGTTGCTGTTGTTTCTAATTACAAACACTGCCTTGCAAAAGTATTCCTACCTCTTAACTTTTTTATGTTTTGTCACATTACAAGCACAAACTTAAGTGTATTGTTATTAGGAATGCATATGAATTATTCAAAGTAGAGCATTAATGATGAAGTGGGATAAAACGACATGTTTTACGTTTTTTTACAAATAAATATATGAAGACTGTGGCATGTGTTTGTATAAGTCCCTTTTATTTTGATACCCCTAAATGAAATCTATTGCGACCAGTTGCCTGTAGAAGTCACCTAGTCAGTCCAGCTGTGCGTAATTTAATGTCAATATAAATGCATCGGTTCAACTCAAAGTCCAGACTTAAATCCAATTGAGAATCTTTCAGAACACTTGAAAATAAGTGTACCCAGATACTCTACAATCCAATCTCAATAGATTAAGCTCTTTAAAAAAACACTATTGAAAACATTTTTTTATATTATTAAAGCTGATAGACCTACCCCCATTTAAATGGGCTGAACAGAAACACGAGCCACACTTTTCAGATTTCCACCTCAACATTGTGTGGGTCTATTACATAATATCCCAATTAAATGAACTCAAGGTTGTGTTTCTAAGGTGAAAAAGTTCAAGCGGTGTGAATACATTTGCAATGTATCCAATGACTAGAAGTGTGTGTGCATGATACCATGCACAGCAAGAAACTCACGCTCCAGGGCCGTGCCATGTCCATGAAAAAGTGTCCTGCAGACATTGAGAAGAAATCAGTTACAACACACAAACGCCTCATGCTGCTGATTAAGCCTGAAATACCTAAATATTTTGGATCACTTTTTACTGGGTCTTCAAGAAATGTTATCGCTAAATGTAGAAAGAGTATATTCATTTTATTCCTATGATTTACCCTATGTTTAGTCTTTTACTTGGAGCAGAAAAATGGCAGCTGCAACTAACAATGCAAAATAAAGGGAAGTGGTCTGTCCTGCCTCACTGAAGTGTGTTCTGATGGCAGCTGTCACTAAACTCAGGACAGTGACTAAATAAAGAAGTTGAAACAAAGGGAAACACATGAAAAACTAGGTAATAAGAGCTGCATCATTGAAGAGAGCGTGAGGAGAGATGCTGGAGGGAGATATGACACCAGTCTGTGAGCATGCGTGTGTGTGCGACGAGAACCAAACGGATGAAATATCATCCCGCTGGAACATGAAGTCAGTCGGGAAACACACCCAGACAGGAAAAATGGCCACCATTACATCAGTACTGGCTCAGTGTGGACGCCCGTAAATACGAGGCGTGGCGTCCCGGGATACAGGTCTGAAAACAGCCATATCTTACCAGTTTGTTTAGGTATCGTAGCACCACTGGCTGCACTGGGAGTCCTGGGATGAAAGCACCTTTTATACACAAATGAGGAAGAAAATTAGAGACCACAAAACAATCCTCAATATGTATCTACTGTGTCTACTGAGATCAAAGCAAAAGCTCTAACAATCGGTTCAATTTGAGCATGACAATGGCATCTTTTTCAGCTTTTCATCAAAGGTAGATGTAACAAAATATGACATCAGCAACAGCCATGAATTGCATTAAGTTGAGAGACAAAACAAAAAAGACAAAGATTTTTACACAGCTTTATACAACCTCCTGATACTGCTGCTGATCAGAGATTCAATAAACCACTTACATCAAAAAACAACTCCCAACATTACTGTGCTGCTGCAAAATGATGAACTATTAAAATATGTAGCGGTTTCATCTGACAATCAGTAGGTGATCCTCTCTCCCTGAAGTCTGGACAAAGTCTATACTTCTACTTCTATTTTGATCTCCTCCAGTTCCTGAAGAAATCACCTAAAAGTAGGGATGTGTCTGTGCTGGTTTACCATCTCTGACTTTATTTCATCTGCTTCATCCCCCAGAGAGTCACATGGTTGCAATTAACATGGCAAAAATTAGCTTATTTTTGTGTCTATGGCTTGTAAAACTGTATAATGGTCGTGTCTATTTTGTTGATCAATCAAATCTGTGTTTTTCTAACGATCTTAGTGCTTTTTATCCTTTACAATGGCATTTACAATGAGAGAAAGACTGTATTGGGTGCAGTTCCAAGCTACATAGTTGTGTATTAGCAGGGTTCTGATCATTTCGCCCCTTCAGCATTTTCTACCTTTGCAGTCTTTGTTGTGTATCTACCTCTGGAACTTTTGTACCAAATACGCTTTAACTGATACCTGCGAGGGTATGAAACCTATACAGCATGCTGCTTGTGGGCATACATTTTTAAGGATTTTCTAGCGTCCACATAAGAGAACAGTCTTACATGCCTCCATATAAAACTCCAAAAGACTGAATCTGTATTCATGTAAATTGAAATTAAATGCATTGGTTTGAACATTAACTTCACTAAATTGAAACTGAATTTAATGGTACTCATACTCGTCGTCTTCCACTTTATCCGGGACCGGGTCGCGGGGGCAGCAGACTCAGCAGAGACGCCCAGACGTCCCTCTCCCCAGACACCTCCTCCAGCTCCTCCGAGGGGAGTCCAAGGCGTTCCCAGGCCAGCCGAGAGACATAGTCCCTCTAGTGTGTCCTGGGCCGTCCTCTGGGCCTCCTCCCGGTGGGACGTGCCTGGAACACCTCCCGAGGAAGGTGTCCAGGAGGCATTCGGTATAGATGCCCGAGGCACCTCAACTGGCTCCTCTAGGAAGCTAATTTCAGCCCCTTGTATCCGGGATCTCGTTCTTTCGGTGATGACCCAAGTTCATGGCCATAGGTGAGGGTAGGAATTTAATGATTTGAAACTGAATTCGTTTGCTTTGAAAATTTATTTAATTGTACTGAAAAGTCAGTTTGACTACTTTCAGTTCTATAATTTAATTTCAGTTCCAAATTTCAGTTTTTTGTGTCACACATCTGGGTCCTTGAGGAAAGCCGCAGAATAATCAAAAACAGGTTCATGGATGTCATTCAATATTGCTGTGTCCAAATTCAGGAGCTGCATCATTTGAAGGTCGCATTTGTTGGCCGATTACGTCATAGCGAGATGAAAAAGACCTAAACCTCCAAATGCGTCCTTCTTTTCCTTAGATCTGAAGGATGGGTCCAGTAAATCCTTTGTGGCCCACCCTATACTATGATTCATAGCGGGTCGAAATAGATTGTTCAAAACGGAAGTAGCAAAGGTCAGAGGAGAGAGAAAAGCTTTAAAAAAAGTTGGATATATTTTGCTTTCTGTGAAACTAAATACATTTTTACAGTGTTTTCAGATGAGAATGTAGCAATTTAAACCTAAAATATCTGCTTAACTGAAAAAGTGCTCTGATGTGTTTGGACATGTCCACTCCCACAGCCGGTGCGCCTCGCCAGCTGTTAGCTTACCGGGCGGTTGAGGTGCACTAAAACCGGAGAAAACAGCTGACTCCCAGCACATTATTTTCAAACTCCCGCTGGGTTTCCCCAATGGATGGAAGTTAAACACAGATATAATTCAGTCAGACGATATCTAATGTTAACGCTTGCTTTATTTATTATTACTACTCTACTGCTATTCTACTCTACTTACTGCTCTATAAATAACTGGATTTAAACTTCATTCAGAAAGTTAATATTTGAGTGTTTAAGTTTTATGTTTTATGAATAAATTAAACAAATGTTTTGATTTTTTTTTCCGCCGTGTTATATTTCCGTCGCCTGGGAACTGAAAAAAAATATATAGCGTCCTCACGACATACTAATTTGTGCCCACAAAATATGTATAACGTGCGCACAAAATATTAATTCATTCCAACAAAGTATTAATTAGTGCGCACGTTATGCCTATGAAGTTTTCGCATCAGGAAGACCAAGGAACAAATCAGACAGGTCAGGGATCAAGTGGCGAAGAAAGCCACATAACTTTTTATATTTTCTCACATTACAACCACAGACCTCAACGATTGTAACATTAGGTTAGGGCACCCTAGCACCAGTATTTTGGTGCGCACGTTAAGTCCCCTCCTTGAACCGCCACCTTAACGTGGTGGAGGGGTTTTGAGTGTTCAAATGATCCTAGAGGCTATGTTGTCTGGGGCTTAAATGCCCCTGGTAGGGTCTCCCCTGGCAAACAGGCTCTAGGTGATGGATCAGACAAAGAGCGGTTCAAGAATCCTTCATGAGGACCACTAAATCGAGGCACGTGACGTCGCCCGGTACGGCGGAGCCGGGGTCCCACCCTGGAGCCTGGCCTGGGGTCGGGACTCGTCGGAGAGCGCCTGGTGGCCGGGTTGCTCCTCGCGGGACCCGGCCGGGCCAAGCCCGAACGAGAGAAGTGAGGCCATCCCCCAGTGGGCCCACCACCTGCAGGGGGAACCGCGAGGGACCGGTGCAAAGAGGATTGGGTGGCGGACGAAGGTGGAGACCTCAGCGGCCCGATCCCCGGATGCTTAGGCTGGCTCTAGGGACGTGGAATGTTACCTCACTGGGGGGGAAGGAGCCTGAGCTTGTGCGGGAGGTCGAGAGATATTGACTAGAAATAGTCCGGCTCGCCTCCACGCACAGCGTGGGCTCTGGAACCCATCTCCTTGAGAGGGGCTGGACTCTCTTCTACTCTGGAGTGGCCCACGGGGAGAGGCGGCGGGCTGGGGTGGGTTTGCTTGTTGCCCCCTAGCTCAGCCGTCTAGTGTTGGGGTTTACCCCGGTGGATGAGAGGGTCGCATCCCTGCGCCTTCAGGTCGGGGATAGGTCTCTGACTGTCGTTTCGGCCTACGGGCCAAGCGGTAGTGCGGAGTACCCGGCCTTCTTGGTGTCCCTGTCGGGGGTGCTGGATAGTGCCCCTCCCAGGGACTCCATTATTCTGCTGGGGGACTTCAACGCCCACGTGGGAAAAGACAGTGACACCTGGAGAGGCGTGATCGGGAGGAATGGCCTCCTCGATCTGAATCCGAGTGGTGTTTTGTTATTGGACTTCTGTGCTAGTCACGGATTGTCCATAATGAACACCATGTTCAAGCATAAGGGTGTTCATCAGTGCACTTGGCACCAGGACCCCCTAGGCAGGAGGTCAATGATCGACTTTGTTGTCGTATCATCAGACCTTCGGCCGCATGTTTTGGACACTCGGGTGAAGAGAGGGGCTGAGCTGTCCACTGATCACCACCTGGTGGTGAGTTGGATCCGCTGGAGGAGGAGAAAGCCGGACAGACTTGGCAGGCCCAAGCGCATAGTGAGGGTCTGCTGGGAACGCCTGGCAGAGCCCTCGGCCAGGGATGTATTCAACTCCCACCTCCGGGAGAGCTTTGACCAGATTCGGGGGATGTTGGAGACATAGAGTCCGAGTGGACCATGTTCTCCGCATCTATTGTCGATGCTGCTGCCCGTAGCTGCGGCCGTAAGGTCTGCGGTGCCTGTCGCGGCGGCAATCCCAGAACCCGGTGGTGGACACCAGCAGTAAGGGATGCTGTCAAGCTGAAGAAGGAGTCCTATCAGCTGTGGTTGGCTTGTGGGACTCCTGAGGCGGCTGACGGGTACCGTGAGGCCAAGCGTGCTGCGGCCCGAGCTGTGGCAGAGGCAAAAACCCGGGCCTGGGAGGAGTTCAGTGAGGCCATGGAGAAGGACTACCGGTCGGCCTCGAAGCGATTCTGGCAAACCGTCCAGCGCCTAAGGAGGGGGAAGCAGTGCTTCGCCAACACTGTTTATAGTGGGGGTGGGAGGCTGCTGACCTTGAGTGGGGACATTATCGGGCGGTGGAAGGAGTACTCGAGGATCTCCTCAATCCTGCCATCATGCATTCCCTGGTGGAAACAGAGGCTGGGGACTCGGGGTTGGACTCTTTCATCACCCAGGCTGAAGTCACCGAGGTGGTTAAAAAGCTCCGCGGTGGCAGGGCTGATGAGATCCGCCCTGAGTACCTCAAATCTCTGGATGTTGTGGGGCTGTCATGGTTGACACGCCTCTTCAACATTGCATGGTGGTCGGGGACAGTACCTCTGGCCTGGCAGACCGGGGTGGTGGTCCCCCTTCATAAGAAGGGGGACCGGAGGGTGTGTTCCAACTACAGGGGGATCACACTCCTCAGCCTCCCTTGTAAGGCCTACGCCAGGGTATTGGAGTGGAGAGTCCGGCCGATAGTCGAACCTCGGCTTCAGGAGGAGCAGTGTGGTTTTCGTCCCGGCCGTGGAACACTGGACCAGCTCTATACCCTCTACAGGGTACTCGAGGGCTCATGGGAGTTTGCCCAACCGGTTCACATGTGTTTTGTGGACCTGGAGAAGGCATTCGACTGTGTCCCTCGTGATGCCTTGTGGAGGGTGCTCCAGGAGTATGGAATCGGGGGCACTTTATTAGGGGCCATCCGGTCCCTGTACGAGCGGAGCAGGAGTTTGGTCCGCATTGCCGGCACTAAGTCGAACCTGTTCCCAGAGCATGTTGGACTCCGGCAGGGCTGCCCTTTGTCACCGGTCCTGTTCATAACTTTTATGGGCAGAATTTCTAGACACAGCCAAGGGCCGGAGGGGGTCTGGTTTGGGGACACAGTGGATTTTGTCTCTTCTTTTTGCCGATGACGTGGTCCTGCTGGCCCCCTCTAGCCAAGACCTACAGCATGCGCTGGGGCGGGCGGTTCGCAGCCGAGTGTGAAGCGGCTGGGATGAAGATCAGCTCCTCCAAGTCAGAGGCCATGGTACTCGACCAGAAAAGGGTGGCTTGTCCTCTTCAGGTTGGAGGGGAGTTCCTGCCTCAAGTGGAGGAGTTCAAGTATCTCGGGGTCTTGTTCACGAGTGAGGGAAGAATGGAGCGGGAGATCGACAGACGGATCGGTGCGGCTGCCGCAGTAATGGGGGCGCTGTGCCGATCCATTGTGGTGAAGAGAGAGCTGAGCCGAAAAGCGAAGCTCTCGATTTACCGGTCGGTCTACGTTCCTACCCTCACCTATGGCCATGAACTTTGGGTCATGACCGAAAGAACGAGATCCCGGATACAAGCGGCTGAAATGAGCTCCCTGGCCGGGCACTCCCTTAGAGATAGGGTGAGGAGTTCGGCCATTCGGGAGGGGCTCGGAGTAGGGCCGCTGCTCCTCCACATCGAGAGGAGCCAGTTGAGGTGGCTCGGGCATCTATACCGGATGCCTCCTGGACGCCTTCCTCGGGAGGTGTTCCAGGCACGTCCCACCGGGAGGAGGCCCAGGGGACGGCCCAGGACACGCTGGAAGGACTTTGTCTCTCGGCTGGCCTGGGAACGCCTTGGGCTCCCCCCGGAGGAGCTGGAGGAGGTGTCTGGGGAGAGGGACGTCTGGGTGTCTCTGCTGAGTCTGCTGCCCCCGCGACCCGGTTCCGGATAAGCGGAAGACGACGAGTACGAGTACGAGTACGTTAAGTACTTCATGGGAAAGAATTAGTATTTCATGCGCACATTATATATATTTCCAGGCCACAAATTAATATTTCGTGCACACGAATTAGGATTTTGTTGCAACGAATTAGTATTTCGTGTGCACACTAAAATATTTTTGCCCCCGTGTCAGTTCCTGGGCGTCTTAATATTTTTATTTCTCTGAAACATTTTAAATGGCTGAATAATGAGCAAGAATAAAATTAAAGGATAATAAAACAAGAACATTTTAAACAAAATGTGATTATAAGCCATCAGGAATTTGTAAAGGGGTTAATAAAAACCATGTGGTTTACAGTGGAGACAGGAGATTAATCTTCAGGCTCCATTTGTTCAGCTTCACAGCTCTGTGCAACCATCACGGTTGCTAGGCGACAGCACACTATGCTAATCTGGTGTGTTTAGCTAATACCTACAATTGGCATAGTTGTTACAGTTAGACCATTATTTGTTTACATGACGCCTCTTATAAATGGTCATTAATCTTGGTGATTGACATCCACCGAGCTCATGTACGCTGCACCGCTCCAGGTCAAAGTGTCGTACAGGACGTTTAACCTCATGTAAAATGTAAATATGTGTTTGATTAATCTCTGGCTTTCCTCAAGCACCCAGATGTGTGACACTAAACACTGAATTTTGGAACTAAAATTGAATTATAAAGCTGAAAGTGAAAGCAGTGAAACAGAATTTTCGATACGACATACATTTTCAAAGCAAATGAATTCAGTTTCTAACCATTTAATTTAGTTGCAATTTAGTGAAATTAATTTTTAAACCAGTCATAGTCAGTCAGTAATTTTCTACCACTTCTTCCATACTGGGTCGCGGGAAACTGGTGCCTATCTCCAGCAGTCTATGGGCGGGAGGCGGGGTACACCCTGGACAGGTCCCCAGTCCATCGCAGGGCACAATTTTCAAACCAACGCATTTAATTTGAAATTACGTGAATACAGATTCAGTCCGAGCAATTCAAATTTAGCTTCTGATAGCATAAGTTTCTGCCCACACAGGAGGATGTTTAGAGTTATACCGGTTTGATCAAAGGTCATCTACCATATTCTGTAGCAGTCAACGTGCTCAAACATAGGTCAGAACTAAAATACATGGTAATATGCTGTAATACAAATCTGTATTACAGATCTGTATGACGGTGCATGAAGTGTGTCATAGATCTGTGTCAATGTAATCTGAATTATAATGGGAAGGGATAGAAAGAGGAAGGGCAGGGAGGAAGGACAAACGAATGAGACAAAAAACAATTTCAAATTAGGAAGGAAAGCTTTAGAGCATAGTAGAGGGCACAGTTACCTAAACACACTCATAAACCCACACATAGCTGATAGGCTGCACTGAGGGACATAACCAGAGGAGACATGTCCAGAGAGTACTGGCAGCACACAGCTGAAAGATCAAGTTGGCTCTAACCCACAGATACACAAACACAACAAGAGCAGTACCAACCCACAGGGCTTACTGGGAAAGACTGAATAACAGACTGGAAAAAAAAAGAATGAGCTGGCATCAGACAATAGCTGACTACATAACACCCCCCAACATACACAAAAACACGTCTGAAAAAAAAAAAAAGCAAAGGTCCAACTTTTATATACGCAGCAGCAAGACTCCAAACGCTGGAAGCTGGTGGCAACAGAATCAGATCCATTCACAAATAGTAATGTGAAAGTCCAAACAAACTCATGACCATGAACTCAAAAACATGACTGGAGAACACCAGGAACACCAACTAAAATCCTGTTCTGCCTTGGTTTGCACCTGCTACTCTGCACAGAAACAAAACCAGCTTCTAACAAGACACCAGAAAGGATTATTTTCTATTTTACTCCACCTTAGTAACATATCCCCACTGAAATGAGTTCTGTACTAAAGTGGGTTTTCATTTGCTTTTAGATTTCAAAAACTTCTTTCTATAATACAGTTTGCTGATCATGTTATAGCAGGTAGGGGACTGAACACATACCAGCCTTGAATAAGATGAGACCTGACCTGTTGGTGCACGTCCCCTCAGGGAATATCATGATCTAGAACAAGAAATTCAAAATTAATGTAGTACACATATAAACATAGAGGAAAGTTGTGTAGTTTTTTGATTGTGTTTAAAATCAGAGTTGTGTGTGTGTGTGTGTGTGTGTGTGTGTGTGTGTGTGTGTGTGTGTGTGTGTGTGTGTGTGGTGTGTGAATACAACACCTGGGGCCATTTCCCTCCAGATTGGGCTCTTCGTTTGATCTCTTCAACAGTTTTTCTTCTGGAGTGCTGATCCGACCGGAACACGAACACGGGTCTGATGTAGCTGATCAGAGCTGGGGAAGGCCATGATGAAGAGATTAATTTTAGAAGCCAATACGAGAGAAAATATATATATCAGAATTATTAAACAGGAAAATGTGTGATCATACACAGTATTTAAGAAAAAGACATGCACAGGAACATGCATTTTTGCCCTGGAGTTGCATATCCTCTTCCATAAGGATTTGTGAAACCTAAGAGATCAGTGTCACGGTCCCCTTATTGCTCCATCTAGCTCAGTCACTCTGCCTCTTTGTCATAATACTAATTTATGATTGAGCCCCGTTGTCTTCCGTGAGTGACAAATCTGTATCCTGCTTTAGCAAGAAATGGTCTTAAGATCACACAATAATTTCCACAACTAAATCACATTTGTTTTTACAGCACTAGTGTAAAGGTCCAAAGAATGCCTTAGTTTAAGCTCTTTTTTCCTTCAGCTTCAGATTATTTTATGTTACTATAGCAATAAAAAAGACCAAAACTCTATTATACTTTCCTCCATCTTGTTGCATTTGTTTAAGGGAACTACTCTGCTGCTGCCTCAGCAGATAAGCACAGAGAAATCCGCTGGCAACCGGAGTTGGACGATTTTCAGCTTTTATGGACCTTACTGGTGACTGTTGCTGACCTATTATGATCACCACTTTGAACAGACCTAAGCTTTAGAGCCTCACTACAGCCTATAAAACGAGCATATTTGAATCTAGAATATTGTACTGTACACTGTACATTTCTTCTTCTTTCCATTTTTCCTTTAGTAAGCATGAAAACGTCAATGACTTACTGCCCCAGACTGGAATGCTCCTGCTCTCCAGTTTGGTAACAATAGAGCACATGGTCACGGTGACTGGGATTGCGTCGAAATAGGAGGAATGCGGGGCTACAGTGAGGATGGGAACTTCCGAGGGTGGCGCCCGCTCCCCTTTCACCTTGATCCAATGGAAACCACCACAGAACCACATGGCTCGCATGATGACCCGTAGACAAAAATCTATCAATCTGACAAAGTACACATTTCAGACCAATAAACTTTATTGTTTAAGGTTTCCTAATGAACATCTTACTACACACCTCCTCCACCATGACTGTGGATCAGGGACAAGGTCAGAACGTCCAAGTGCAGCCGTGAAGGCAAAGGGCCATGCCAGCAACATGAAGAAAGAGACAAGCAGCAGCCGCACTGGAAAAACTGTAACTGACATGAGTCCAATCTGGAGACGCAGAGAGAAAACACACAGGAATACAAATAGTCACACAGTTACCAAATTAAAAATATTCAAACCTATTGAACTTTTTCACATTCTTGCTATAATACAAACTCGAAGCTTTTGCGTGTTTTATTTGGACGTTTTGATTGACCAACAAAAAGGAGCACGTAATTATAAAATGAGAAGAAAATCACACAAAGCTCTGGCAGAAAAGAGTCAGTACTGCGTAGAACCATCTTCTGCGACAATTATCGCAGCAAATCTTTCAGGGTATATCTCAACAAGCTTTGTAAACGGCAGCCTGAAAATCTTGGCCATTTTCTTTACTAATTTAGCTAAAGCTCAGGTGAGAATCTGTGAAACATTAATTTTCATAGATTTGCAACTGGATTTTGCTCTGGACTTTAACTGGGCCATTCTAACAGATAAACAGGCTTTGATCTAAATCATGTTATTGTAGCTCTGGTTGTATGTCGAGGGACAACCTCCTGCCAAAAGGGGGAACCCACCCAATTCCTTCTCAAGAATTTTGCAGCTTCCAACAGATATTCTTCCAGGATTACCTTATATTTAGCTCCATCCATTTTCTTATCAACTCTGAAATATTTTCCTGCCCCTGCTTAAGAAAAGCCTCACCACAGCATGATGCTGCCACCACCACGTTTCATTGTGGGAATGGTGTGTTCAAACTGATGTGTATATAGCTTTTGTTTTCTTTCCCATTTTTTTGGTATGAATACTTTTGCACAGCATTGTAAATAGCTCAAACTAAATTGTTCAAATGTATACGAGACATTCCTATACAGCAGAGAGCCAGTACATCCTGGAGGGTACAGAGGAGGGAAACTCACATTCCATCTGAACTTCCAGGAAGGAACAAAACTCATCTGTCAACAGTCCTCTTCTAATAACACTCCAATTAAGAAATATTTTGAGCATGCAGACTTTTGAGTGCAACACAAATTCAGCTGAACACAACAAGTAGTTCATACCAGATACATTAAATTGTGTTAGTGAAGATAACATGCAAGTGATTCAGAAATTCTGTTCGGCCTGACTCTTCCCAGTTCCCTTTTTCTGATCATGTTTTCGTTTATGGGGAGTTAACGGTGCTATGCACACTCAAGGACAGACAGGTGAAACTAGTTTTTTTCCTCCTATGTGAAGCAGCTGAAGGAGTTCTGTTGACTTTTTCAGGAGCATTAAGAGCCGAGTTATGAGTTCTATAAGGGCAGGGTTATTTTGTTTCATCACATAGTGCATAGTGTTTCGCTATATTTGTTTCCCATTAATGTTTTTTGAAACTGGTGGCTGATCCTTTTAAACTCCAATCGTTGCTACAGCGCTTCATTTTGAAAAGTTGAATAACATATTGCATATGCTCTTGTTTATCCTGTCACCTGTTTGCAATGTTCTACCACAAGGAATCCAATTGACAGTAGCAAAGAAAAAAACATAGACAGGACAGATACCACCACAAGGTGGCAGTAATGTGCCAAGTTGATTTCCACGAGCAGCAAAGCAGGTGATTTTATTACCAGCTATTAAAATCACAGCTAGTTAGCATGGACACCTGAACAGACAGATGATGGCTCTGCTTATGTTACTTGTGCCTCACTCTTCAAATATTTTTACTTTTGTATTGTACAAAGAACCTAGCGTTTGGAACTCCACAGGTTTCTCAAAAACAGGAACTGCTGTGACAAAAAAATCTAAAAGAAACTGAGGGCAAGTTACCCAAAGAGTCTCAATTCAAACACATACCAATTTACAACACCAGCCATCAAAGGGAGTGTTATTTAAGAGGTTGAGGTCAAGCGACCTTGCTCATGTCTTCATCTAGACCAAAGGTTCCCAAAGTGGGGGGCGCGCCCCCTAGGGGGGGGATCAGCGCCATTGCAGGGGGGGCGCAGTATAAATAACTGAAAAAAAGAATGCTTGGACACTGTTAGCATAATGGACAGGTTTCTGGCGGGGCTCCCACAAAAACGTAAAAAAGAAGATGAAGAATCACCAAATTTACTTCCAAAACAACTTTCTTCAAAGCCAAAGGTTAGAAAATATGACAATCATATCTTGCCTTTGGATTCACCAGCACAATGGTGGGTAATGAGGAGAGACCGCAGTGTGTTGTCTGTCTTAAAGTGCTACCTTGTGACAGTTTGAAGCCTAACAAGCTCAGACGCCACTTGGAGACAAAACATCCAGAGCACAAAGATAAGGCAGTTGATATTTTTCGACAAAAACTCGTAAACTGCCGTGCCCAGTAATGTCTCTTTACTAAAGCTGCAAATGTACCGGCAAATGCTCAACTCAGCTCATATAAAGTTGCCTACTGGGTGGCAAAGTGTAAAAAGCCGCACACAATCGCTGAGGAATTAATACTTCCTTGTGCTATGGACATAGTTTCAACTATGATTGATGACACAGCAGCCAGCAAACTACGGGCTATTCTTCTGTCTAATAATACTATCGGTAGGCGCATTAATGACATTTCAAAGGACATAGAGGAGCAACTTAATGATAAGGTGCGTGACAGCCGCTTCGCTCTGCAGATGAATGAAGCAATGGATGGTAACAAAGACTGCTTACTGATAACTTACGTCAGATTCATAGATGGAGATGACATGAGGGAGGAGTTGCTTCCCGGCAGAGCCATTGCAGAGGAACTGTTTAAAATCATTGACTCATACTTGAAATAGGCCAATCTGAAATGGGAGGACTGTGTGGGGATCTGCACAGACGGGGCGCAGGCTATGGCTGGGAAACGAAGAGGGCTGCAAGCGCTCATCAAGCGCATCTCCCCTAATGTGCAGTGGACGCACTGCATGATACACCGCGAAGCACTGGCATCTAAACAGCTAAGTTCCGAGCTTAATGAAGTAATGACCGATGTCATCGCCACAGTCAACTACATCAAAACACGACCTGTCAAAGCCCGGATTTTTTCGGCACTGTGTGAGGAAATGGGCTCAGAGCACAAAGCCGTGCTGTTTCACAGCGAGTCCCGATGGTTGTCACGTGGGAAGGTGTTGTCCAGGGTCTTTGAGCTGCGAGATGAGATCCGCATCTTTTTGAAGGAAGAAGGCAGTGGACTTGCCCACAAATTTTTCCTGTAACAATTTCGTAATGAAAACTTGCATACCTCATTGACATATTTTTTAAAAACTGAATGAAATGAATTTGCAGATGCAGGGCCAAAAACCCCAACACCCCCCCCAAAATTCTGCCAGATAAAATCACATCATTCACAAAAAAAATTTAAAATTTTGGCAGCAGCGACTGAAAAAACGGAATGTGGACTCATTTGAGAATTAAAAATAATTCATTGAAGACAACAAGCTGCAGAACACAGTGATCTCATGCATGCAAGCACACATCCCCTCCCCCTTTCAAAAACCCATTTCCGGGGGATTTTTCCCTGGTGCGGGTTTCCCAAAGAATATGACTGGACCCGGGGAAATTCCCTTCAGTGAAAAAACTACCTAAAAAATTTCCCAGAACCAGGGGGAAAAAACAGTTCATTGAGGGAAACCTCTAATTAAAAACAATGGGGTTTACGTTAAGTCCCAAAAACCCCTGATGCAAATTTTTGGGTTTGGGGTGGAGAAAGATTACCAATGCTAAAGGGAAAAGAACCCTGGCCATACTTCTCCCTTTTGCCACATCCTTTCCTCTGTGAGATAGGTTTTTCTGTTGTGGACTCAATTTAAAACCCAAAAAACAGATCAAAAAATGGACATGAAAAAAAAAACTTCGATTTGGCGTCTCACAATTTTCAACCCAGATTTTAGAAGATCTCAGCAACAAGCAGGGTCACACCAGTCACTAAAAAGATATGAAAGATGTTTTCACAAGAAACCTTATTTTTCCTCTCAGGAAGTTGTTTTTGTTTTTCACCAATTTTTTTACATTTTGAAAAAACGGGGTTTTAAAAGCAATGGGGAATAAAGGGTTTTACTGTAAAAAAAATTTTCATTTTTTAAATATTTACACTGTAAAAGGTAAAATGGGTTTTTTGTTTTGTTACTTGAATGAATCTGTTTTATTTTATGCAACCTGTAAATTTTCTTCAGGTTTTCTAGTTGTAAAAAAAAATTTCCCAAAAGAAATTTTAAAAAAAAAATACGTTTTTGGGCTGGGCGGAGGTTTATGTGATTTGGGAGGGGGGCAACAACATTTACCCCAAAGAATCAAAGGGGGGCCCAGGACAAAAAGTTTTGGGGAAACCCCTGAATTTGACCATGAGCATGGGGTTGGTTGATATGCAAAAAACGTTTTCATTTGGGGGTATTTTTGTTAAATATAATTTATAATATCCTCAGGGCAGGTTTAGTCCCTTTTCTTTCCCCTTAAATTTCCCAAAAGGGTGCAGGGGGAAACTGGTGGGCCCATCTCCAGCAGTCTATGGGCGGAGGCGGGGGGACACCCTGGACAGGGGCGCAATCCATCGCAGGGCAAAAACAAAAAAAACCATGCACACACTCATTCATACACCTAAGGGCAATTTTGAGTGACCAAAAACTAACAGGGGATGTCTTTGTCTGTGGGAGGAAGCCGGAGTACCCGGTGAGAACCCACGCATGCATGGGGAGAACATGCAAACTCCATGCAGAAAGTCCCCCGGCCGGGAATCGAACCCAGGACCTTCTTGCTGCAAGGCTAATGATAATATATCATTGGAAAATCAAAAATATATGCAAGATGATTAAAATATTATGGTCAACCAAATATTGCATCCGAGCAGCCCTATGCGATGGCAGCATTGAACACATGGACACATTGTGGGGCTCTTATTAGGACACTTTCTACTTAAACGAAACATTTTTGAAGGGTTGTCAAGATTTCTTGTCTGAGAGAAAAGCTAAATTGTTGTATGGTTCTGTCTTTTCTCAGGTACATTTAGATTTTAAGTGTTTATCATGATGTTATAATGAAAGCACCATAAGAAAGCAGTAACCTCTTTCTAACTGTCAACTTAACATGGTATAGCAGTCTGAGTACCCCATTACCTGGGGTCCACTGTTGTTTGGGGTTAATGCTCCTGGTAGGGTCTTCTGCATCAAATGGGCATCAGGAAGGGGTCAGAGTAAGAGCAACACTCTCCATGATGGTAGACAACAGCGATTGGTCACCTTCACCTGGATCAGGTGAACTAGTTTGGAAAAGGGATCTTGCCTGTCGATTTTTGGCTCCTGGAGCTCAGCCAGGTTCAGCCTGAAAGAGCATGAGTAAGCACGCTCCACATGTAGGGGAGGAACATTAAGGTAGGGTGCAATGCCACCCAGCTGGCAGGCAAGGGCATGTACCTGGTCATGCTGACTCTCAACATGATATTCTAATCTCTGGGACATGGAATGTCATCTCACTGATGGGAGAAGAAGCAAGAGACTTGCCAGCTCTCATCAATACCCGCTAGAAATAGTTGGACCTACCACCACACACAGCATGGGCTCTGGAATGCAGCAGCCGCATTTCTTGATGTTTTGTTGAAACGTGATGGTAGGATGGAGTGAGGATTGAGTGGACAGATTTTTGCCACATCTGCAGTAATATTGATGGTGCTACTATCTGCATTTTGAAGACAGAACTGAACCAAAAAGTAAGTTTTTTTTTTAACCAATGATCGGACCCTCACTAATGGTCATGAGATATGAATAGAGCAAGTTAAGATATGAATAAAAATTATGAGATCCTAGATACATGCAGCTGAAATGAGCTTCCTCCGTAAGATGGCTGGGCTCAACCCACATCATATGCTGGCATCACCAGGAATTGACGATGACGCAAACATAATTAGCCAGTGACTCATGTGACCTTCACTGCCCTGTTAGTGACCTTAACTGCCCAATTAGAGTGATTGATCTGACCAGGGGTAGATTTAGAACTTACTGGAGGGATATCCTTCAGGCCTGGCAAGGCCTGGGGATCCGCCACACTAGGCTGGATAGAGGGGTGTCTGGGTGTCCCTCCTGGACCTGCTATTCCCAAAAGGTGAAGAGCAGCCAGATGAACACTTTGTTGTATCACTAAGTTTTAAGGTAAAATAATTAAAATAAGCTATTGGGTAAATATCACTTCCTGTAGCCAAAAAACCTCTTTAAAAAACCTTTTGGTATTTACATACCACCAGGAGTGTCAGCACTATGAAATACAGCAAAATATGCTTAACATCTGTCTAAAAGAACATGTTGAGAATCACATTGATTTAAAGCCTTTCCCCCGTTTTAAACAAATGTAATTTATACCACACAGTTTGCAAACCACCTATTTTGAGCTTGTTGCCTGCATCTTCCATGAAGACTTTGCATATTATAATGAAACGACCAATGATCAGGTAGAACTCACTAAAAAACATTGTTCATGCCATCCCCCAACGAAGAGTGATCAGGTTAGGGGAGCTTTAGTCTTGCTGTGGTTTGCCAAGGAGATATAACTGACCAGAGAGAATTCAGCTCTAAAACCTTTATGGTTGCAAAGGATGCCATAAGAGTCCATTTTTCCAGGACATTCTTGGCAATGCTGTCCTCTGGGGACAGGTTGGTGAGGAAATTGGATCAGCTGTGATTCAGGTAGAAAAGACACTCCCTTTGCTGAAGAAATTATAAAGCTTCCTCCCTAGTTCCATTGAAGCTAAACATATCACAATATCATGGCATTGAAGATTAAGGTTTTTCCTTAACGCAGGCCCGACAGTGACTTTATCCACAGGGTTCAGAGTGTGTGACATCTACAGCAGATTGCCCTTCCTCAGTTCAATCTTCTCATCTTCCACTCTGATTGCTCTCTTCCCTTCTTTACACCTTAAAGCAATATCAGGTCCCAAGAGTGTTTCTCCCCTCAAACATCAACCCATCAATCCTTCACTCTCCGTCTCCATCTGCTCTGCTGCACGTTCATCTCTCATTCCATTCTCCTCCTACTTTGCGGTGACGGGCTTGTTGTCACTGCCCCTGGGACTTGTATCTAAGCTCCTCTTCCTTCCTCTGCCATATTTCCATTCTTGGTGATGCATGTCTGGATCTGGAGGACCCAGGTGCTGGCTTCAGGGCTGTATTAATAAATAAACAGCACACGGTTGATTTATGAAGCTCAAACACTCTTCTTAACTCTCCACCCCTTGCTCCCTGTGGTTTTGCGTCATAGTCGGAGCTTAACTAATCCATCTGGGATGATCCGCTGACATTTTCTCTGGAGGTAGTAAAAGAATAAGCTCGGACAGGGCAGAACACAATGACTTCCAAGTGTTTTCTGAGGAACAGATGAATATCAAAAGTCTGGAAATTGGAATTTACAGTAACAATGGACTTCAGCACTTGTAGCCCTCTAATATAAATTAGAACTCAAGCTTTAGTTAGTTCAGTCGTTCCAACTGGTTTTCTGATTAATGTTGCAAATACCAAAAGGGAGGTGTCCAGTTGGAGAACATCTATCCTCCTTTGTAACTGCACAATATTTCTTGTGTAAGGGGAATAAGGACAGCATCAAGTGCTCTAGAATTTTCGGGTAGACAGCTACGGACTCTGATTCTGGACCAACACCAATACCAGCAGATGACATGGCACCCAAAAATCACAGAGGAAACGTTACAGCTCAAGGACCTCAAGGAACTTGGATTCTGTGCCTCTTCGTTCTTCCTCCAGATTCTGGGACCTTGATGTCTAAATGAAATGCAAGATTTACTTCAGTTGAAAAGAAGACTTTAGACCACTGATCAACAGTTTAGTCCCTTTTCTACTTAGTCTCAAAAAATGCACTTCTGGCATCATCCGTGGTTCATGAGTGGTTTAACAGAAGGAATGTGAAAGTGTGCAGCTCAAGTCTGCAAGTGGTGGCTTCTAAAACAGCTGCAATCCACACCTTGTGATACTGCTCCAAACAAATGATGGGCTTTGCTTCTGGTTACCCATGTTGCTGATGCACCTTTTAATACCACACTATTTCCTTCCACTCAACTTTCCATTAAAATGCACACATTTAGCATATTGTGAACATCTAGAATTTTTAATCTTATTCAATTCAGTTTTATTTCTATCGCGCCAATTCACAACACAAGTCGTCTCAAGGCACTTTTAACAATCTTAATGTAAAATTTCTGGGTTTAATTATATAATATAATAATAATAATATGATAAAAAGCATTGGATTAGTTTTACAAGTAAAAACAATCATGTATTATTCATATGCCTTGACTGAAGACAAATAAGTAAGGTTGCAAGACAGAAGCTTTTTCTTACAGATAAAAAATCCCAGGAGAAACAGCTATGGCCTGATTAAATTAAACATAGAGGCTTCAGACCACAGTTCAAAAATGAATGTTTGTCACAAAAACAACATAAAGCATCCCCAAAAGACACCATCCTCGCAGTGAAACATGGTGGTGGCACCATCATGTGCTGGGTTTACTTTTTTCAGATGAAACAGGGGTTTTTGTGAAGGTGGGTGAAATTTTGAACAGTTCCAAATGCCAGTGAGTTTTGGCCAAAAATGTTCAAGTACCTGCTGGAAAGCCAAAGACGAGGAAGGATTTTATTTTTCAGCATCACCGTGAGAACGAGACATCCTAGTCAACAAAAGGATGACCTGGTGAGAAGAAAATGAAGTTTTAAAGAGGGTTGTGGAAAAAGAATTGCTCTCAGAATAGGATCGATATGGAGAACGTTTGCAAATGTGGGAAAATATTAACTAGTGGGACGCTGAGACCCCTACATACAAGACTCACTGCTCAAATTAAGTCAAAACGTGGTTCCATAAAGTATCACAGTTTCTGTTTCTACAAATCTAGACAGGGAGGGAGGAAAAAAAAGCACAGCAGCACAGAAAAATCTGGAACATTGTGAAATGAGTCGACCACACTAGATCAAGCCGCGGCAGTTTCGAGGACCTCCAGCTGCAGACCCTGGACCTGACCGCTCTGTTGGAAGATCCAAGGTACTGTGTTGGTGAGAAGAAGTCTTGGCAGCCAAAACTGTGTGGCGCTCACTTCACAGCAATGTAGCCCAGCTGCAGCGGGTTGCACAGTGCCTGGTTTTTTCACAATACAACCACAAACTTTAATGCATTTACTCTGGATTTAATGTAACAAACTACGCAAAGTAGCACATGATGGAAAATTATATATGGTTCTGAAATAGGTGTTTAAAAAGTGTTTCTCTCCTATGTGTCTGAACTTCGCAGAACCACCTTTGGCTGTGATTGCAGGTTTCTAGAGGTTTATCTCCACTAGCTTTGGACATCTAGAGACTGATTTCTTTGGCTCAAGCTTACTCAGAATAGATCAAGAGCATCTATGAGCAGAAATATTCCCGCTTTGCCGCAAGGATTTTTGTTTTTGTAGGACAAAGGTTTCCAAGGGTTGTGAATACTTTTGGGGGGCACTGTTGATAACAGAGAAAGATACAGTTGGGCCCTGAATTATTCATACAGCTGGCAACAGATTTGAAATCATTTTTAATATTTCAGATAATTGTTTTTCAATCAATAGATGGTTGAAAGGGTGATAAAACCATGTAAAAGAAATATCAGTTTTCATACCTGTTTTAATTTACAGGCCTCCCTGCCATCACCCTAATCTCCCTCCACGGGTTCTTCATCGGGTTTAAGTCAGTTCTCTCCAAAACGTTACATCCAGTCAGAAAAAACATGCTGGTAACATTAAAAGCACTTTAATTCAAAGGTGAAAGGGGGCTTAACCGTATGTCAGCCTGTGAGCTTAAACGGTACGGAAAAAGTTTAATTTCTTCCTTTTTTTACCCCCACCCTCTTGTTTGTTTTCGAGCAGGTGGAGCGTATGCGTGTTACATGCAACTCCACACGTGTGGGCAAGTGGAAAAAAAGCTCTTGAAAGCCAGTGGCGAGAGGTGAGAAGCAGACACGGGATCAAGCTTCCGTTCGCTGACCTGCTGCTCTTATCTGGCACACGCTCACAACCGTTAAGAATCATCTCCTCCGGACCTGAATGGAAAAAAACGGCCCACTGCTGGCAACACTGGGGGGAGACGGATGGTTAAAGCATCCTGCAAGCCAACATGAAGTGGCCAAAGCCTGAAGCATACGTTTTCTGCTCGTCTTAGCAGAACAGCTGACTTTTAAAGGATCAGTTTTGCCAGCATAAAGGCTGACTTGCTGAACATTTACACATTTTGACCTGAAGGAAAACGAAACTCTCTTACCTTGAGGAAGAAAAAAAAAAGCTAAACCTGGACACATTGTCCAGACTACGTATCTGGCTTCCTGTTTCAAAACCTTATTTCTTCCTTTCGAGTCTGAACTGTGAAATGTTTTGTCTTTTTCCACATTTGCATGCAAGTTCAAATAGTTCCTCTTTGAATAAAGGAGCAAGGCAACATTCAAAGCGTGTGCTCAGGGCATTGGCGTGCTGTCAACATGCTGTCTATTAATCACCAAACATGTGGATCCACTGACACACTGCTCCACTGATGATGAAGAGCTTCATCTATAATGTGCTGCTCCTGATGAAGGTCAGTTGATTTAAACAGTTGATTCAGGAACGCAGCCACAGCTGAGCAGGACCAGAACATCTGTCAGTAACACAGACCTCACCTTGACTAAATCCTCTCCCATCTTCTCATGCTCCACCACTAACCTGTCTTTACTTTTGCCCTCAGCTGACACCCAAGTGTAAACACACCTGCACATATGCACGTAACTAGCAGGTGCTGTACCTGGAAACAGGTTGAACCTGTATGTACAAGTCACATATTGCCACAGATTCTGAACTGGATTCAGGTCTGGACTTTGACTAGGTCACTCTAACACATGAATATGCTTTGATCTAAACCAGTCCAGTGTAGCTCTGGTTTTATGTTTAGGGTGGTTGTCCTTCTGGAAAGTGAGCTTAAGCTGCAACCTCAAATCTTCTGGAGCCTCTAACGGGTTTTCCTCCAGAAAGATTCTATATTTAGTTTCATCTCCTCCCTCATAGGCTCCAAACTTCATCCCTGACCTGTCTGCTGTGTTTCTCGGTCTTCATGATGCTCTTTGTTTGTCTATGTTCTCTAACAAACCTCTGAGCTCTTCACAGAACAGCTGGGGGGTCTCTACTTATTAATAAGCCACCTTCAAAATACAATCGGACTTTAATTAGGTGGTTTAGAGCAAAGGGAGGCTAAATACAAAAACTCTGAATAAATCTTCTTGCAGAAAACCCTATAGTGTCACTTGCTCCTACAAGGAATGTAGCAGTGGCACATCAGAATTAGGAGTCAAAGAAGGCTACAGGTTGTGAAAAAAGGGGTCTGGAGGTCAAACCATTAACCTGCTTGTCTTGCAAGTGTCTGTTTTATTCTTCTAATGCAAACAACTATAAAACGATTTTATTAGATTGATGTGATTCCGAATATGAACGCTCAGCCATAACCTGAAGGGATTTTGTGAAAAAGGTCAACAGTTGTCTTCACGTACTACACAGGAAGCCAGAGAGAGGACAATGATGATAGTTAAAACCCAGATGTTAAAAGGCAATCAGGAACAAGATTTAGAGGAAAGTGTTTGAGTTTCTGCCCTTATCTTTGGCACAGATACTCTTCTGTGAAATTCAGACTGAACTATTTAACTCTTGAGAAAAGCAAAAAAGGAAAGGCCAACACTTGGTGTCCATTTATGCACATCTTCTGCTACTTTCTAGGAGAATTACTGAGGAGTTGTTGCTTTACAAAACCACCTCAGGTTAACAGTGTCAGTCTGTGGACATGCTCCCACTCACAGCAGGTGCTCAGTTAAAAATCAAATGCAAATGCATGATGTATGCAAACGTAGTAACTTAAAGTTCAACTATGGCTGTGTGACTTCATCCAGGAACAGAGTAGTGGCTGCGAACTCGGCACACATGTGGCAGCATGGCAGTTAGGTTATGAATGACCAATAACTTTTACCAGATCAGATAAAAGCATAAAAAGCTACTACTAAGTCAGCACAGGTGTCAGGTGGTGAATGGATTTAGGTAACAGGGTTTCTATGTATTTTCCATTTGAAAATTCTACACTTTTCCAGAATCAAATTGTACGATTTTTCCAACTTTTTTCATAAAATTTTGGGCACTTGAGGAGAAATGATTTACCTTGAAAAGGAAAATGCAATGCTAACATTGGCTACTGAAGTATTAAAGGGTTGTTGCACTGCTTTTTTTTCTTGGCATCCAAACTAACTTATATCAGTTTTATTTTTTTCCCAGCTCATACCGATTTTTGTTTTTCTTTGAGGTTTATCTGTCGATTCTATTCTGGAACAACAGCCTCTGGCTGATTAAATGGTACATCGTTCCTTTTTACCTATTTATGAAAGCTAAAGAACAGAGCTGTTTCAACGCTTTGTTTGGTATCAGAACTCTCTTTGACCATGATCAGTGGCAGAGCCACAGGTCCAGTTTCAAACACTGCCTCACCTCAATGCTCCTATCAAGGCTGGACAATATTGGAAAATCTTGTGCTGGCTATAAAAACAGTAAATATTGCGATGACAATATTAGTTGTGATGTATGGCTTTTTTCTTCTTTCCTCTCCTTCTCATCTGTGCTTTCATCACTCTGTGACCTTTAGCCTTTTGGGCGATGCCATTTGTATCTGGTGTGAGCATCTGCTGCTGTGAGACTCTGTCCAACTGGCTAAATATTACATTAGCATGAAAAACGCAGCTTCATAACACTTGGACTATATCTGTTTTGCACTCCAAACTGTCCTTTGCGATATAGATATTGAAGCACGGCGACAATGTGAAATTTTCTGCAGCCCTACTCCATACTGTTGGAGAAAATGAATTCTAGTATTTACTTAATTCGACTTAAACCGACTTGATTTAAGTCATATTGAAATTGAAGCTTTAAGAAACCTTTAGACAACCTGATGCCGGTAAGCAACGGATGCTTAATCCAGACCTGGAAAATGTTAAAACCAACTCTTGGTCGTTCTAAACTGTTTTATATTTTTGACATGAAGGAATAAGGAAAAATCTACAAACCGATTCTGACACAGTTTAAATCCCTTTGGCAGACATTCCAGTGTGCAGTCTCTAAAGTCTAAAGTATTTTAAAAACTAAGCATGTGTGTGTCTCTCTCTGTGTGTTTGTGTTGTTGTTGTTGATGGTAGACTATTTACATTGAGTCCTGCAGTCTGTGCAGACACTGAGAAACCAGAGAAGAGGACATTTCCTGGAAAGACGCAGCATTCCTCTCCATGTTGTTCTGCACTGTTTACATTTTATTTCAGCAGCGTGTGACCTGACCTCCAAAACTCCTCTCAAAGTGTCTATCAGCTCACATCAACACACAAGACATGCAACACTGACCTAATTCTAACTAAATAAGAACTACGTTAAACGTAGAAGAGTGAAATGTTGACTTTCTTGAAAAGTCTCACCTTTATTTTGTCTGTCATGGTAAACTTCAGCTCGTGGACGAAAGGGTTCCTACTGGTTCCCGCGGGCTGACTGTTGTAGGTCTTCATTGTTGTCGGTCTGAAAAAGAAACACCTGAAGGGAAACCTCGGTCCTAAATGTCCTTGAATACCGGAGAGACCTTCCGCTGCCTGCTGTAGCGACAACTGATGCTGTGTGAGCGGAGAGCAGGGAGGCTTCTGTCCGCCTCCATCAAGCTAAACTGCATCACACTAGCTTCCGGTTTAAATTATTCCAAAAATAAAAGAGTTTGGTTCGTATGATCTTGAAAATAAAATTCACTGTCAGTGGCGGGTCAAAGATTGGTCCTGCATGTGATTGCTCTACATGTAACATCAACCTCCTGTATTCCTCATATGTTTGGACTAAGGGGTGGAGTTGCAAGCTTTTTTATACCAAGGAAACATGCGTACCAGGCTAAAATCTACAGAGAAGTTGGTATATGTCTATAATATTAAGGCAATATATCTAAAAGGCGTCATTGGCACAAACATGCATGCCAGTGAGTTCAAGCTCCAAGTCTTCATCTACTGGAAAGCTCATAATGAAAGGAGATATTTTTCTGTATCACAGTGTTAGGAATAACCTTTATTAATAGGCTCATAGCTGTTTTTTTCCCTTTTATGCAGTAGTGAAGTAAAGTATAAGTTCTAATGTTTCCCTTTTGTTACAATAGGATAAGAATGCTCATAGACATACAGTACAAGGACAGATGACCCAAGGATTGTCATAAATGACCTGAAGCTGGGGCACTGGGGTAGATAGTGGAGCAGCTGATATTACTGGTTTGTTTAGAAAGCTACAGTTTACTCAGATTAAGGATGGACACCCACTACTACACAATCTAACATAGACACCACAATGGTGACACATAGTCTACTGATAATCACTGAGGGAGAGCACATCCATTGCATTGGATTGCCAGATATAAAACTATATGTGACCTTCTATCGGGGCTCTTCGTCATGCTCTAACAGACGGCGACGGTCCGAGACGGGAGCTGATCTCTGTAATCATTCCTCTGCCTTAACTTAGAATAAAAAGAGCTAAAAGTTAGAAACTGGTTGAGAGTCGTTCCTTTAAGAGTCTTTAGATAGAGTGTGTGATCGCTTCATGGGTAACAAGTACCGGAGGAGCTCCGAGGCGTCTGACCGCCAGCAGGGGGCGGTAGCCTCGGAACAACAGCGAAAAACAAATGAAAAGGAACCAAATTAATTGTGCTATTTGAAGCATTTTTCCTTTGCTTTTGTTTTCTTGGTTGTAGGTTTTTGATTCTATTTTTTGTGATTGCAGGATTTTCCTTTTGCAGTGTTTTTTGGAGTTTACATCATTTATGTTTGCAGCATGCTTATGTGTTTGAAGTGAGTTTAGCCATTTACTGCACATTTACACCTTTCGGCCTCCGTACCAAAGATATGCAGAAATACACAAATATATAGATAGAAATAGGTCAGGTTATAAAAGACTTGTTTTTGTTTTTGTTTTTTGTCATATGGTGAAAAAGTTGAACTAATTACAAATTGTGAATGAGGAAATCAAATCAGTATAGAATAACTAGGCCAGTTGTTTTCACACTTGCAAAAAAGCATTGGAAATTCCTCTTTTGATGTTTTTACAAATCCAATAACGATTTTGTAAGACTCTATTTGTGGTTTAAAGAATCTCTATTTAATTAAGAAGAACCCAGGTGTGACCAGTCTAAATGCTAAGGGTGATCAACTTCAGTCCAGACCTTTAAAAACATCTAAAACAGTCACAAAATTAGACACCAAATTCAGTGTACAGCGATATTTTCTTACAGTGCTTTGGCTGTGCTCAACACATGAAGATGACCTCTGCTAACAACAGATGCAGAAAAGTAAAGGAATACTTGTTTGGGCTGCTTCAAGGAGATGTTTTTTTTCCACAATTGGTCAAAGCATATGACTGGAAAAGCGCTACATAAGTTCAGTCCATTTACCATAACTGTGCCACCGTGTAGTTAAAACCAACACTCCACATAATAGTACCATAACAATATATATATGAGTGTTGCTTGAACACATTAAACTGTGTAAAACATACCATTTGTGCTATTATGTTTTTTTCAATTCACAGCTCCTGAACTAAACGTGTAGTTAAGCTTTTATTTTGAAGGTAACAAGAAGACCAGAAAAGTGAATACAAGAAACAAAAATAGACAGTTAACAGTCAGTCCAGTACAGATTGCCTTATCAAAATTACATGACCGAAATGCTCTTACAGCTCTGCTATTAATCTGCCCATTAGGAACAAAAGTCTTAAAATCCTGATTTTGTAGATTAATAATTAATTATCCTTCAGTAGCATTAAGTAAGAAAGTGCATTGCACGAATTTTATGCTTGCAGCAGCACTGCTGAGAACACAAGTTTAGTGATTTTCAGGTTATAAAAATAGCTCACCATGAGTGACATATTGTTAAACTCCCTAATTTCTTCCTTCAATCTAATCCCAAACAACAAAAAAGTGTTTATGTTTGTGTTAAACTGCAAAGGCTCACTTATGGTGGCTCTCTATGTGGTAGGTTGCTGTCAGGGTTGATAGTGTTACTTTTTGATAGAATACTGTTTTTACTTTGGCTGCAAAGCTCTTTGATGTGATTTTGGTATTTGTAAGTCTGCCACACCGAGCGTGGGAATTATGCATCATGTTTCTAAACTCCAAACAAGAGATAAGATTTGCACAGGAACGCCAGGAAAGAAAGTTTCTAAGAAATTTCTCGTAAAGCAGATTAGTTTTCATCTTTGTAAACTGATTACAGTGACTAATTTGATTGTAACAAATAAAATAACAGTAATATTTATGGCAAATATACAGTATCTCTTCATTGCTTTCATGCTTAAAATATGTAATAAATTCCTCCCTGATAAGGAAGGATTCGGATTGACAGAATCAGAATTCTCCATACATCAATGTAACCAAAAGTATCAAACCTGCAACATACTCAACTGCAGTGAT
Source organism: Crenichthys baileyi (assembly GCA_036173005.1). NCBI lineage: Eukaryota > Metazoa > Chordata > Actinopteri > Cyprinodontiformes > Goodeidae > Crenichthys > Crenichthys baileyi. Next base: position 421,294 of record JAHHUM010000295.1, on the reverse strand, counting down.
CATTCAAAGCAGGTTTGAGTGCCTACACAGTTAAATCATTTTCATTCACATTTACGATGTTGCAACCACCTACTTTCTGGGGGGTTTGCAGACACATTACAGGCACCCCCAAGTAATGTACGAAATATAGCACAAAACAACTACAGGGTTTTTTTTTTTACCATTGAAGGAAAGGGACATTTAATTTGCACTCTGATTGCGCCATGCAAGCCTCATACAGAAGTGTGTCTGCATGAAATCTGACTTACTGCTCAACAGGAAGTAAAACTGGCATCTCCCTCTTCTCTTTGTGTTCAGTGGCTTGTGAAAGTATACACAATCCTGCTTAAATACCAGGGTTTGGTTATGTAAAAAATAAGGCCACGGTAAATTGGTCACAAACTGTTTACACTTTTAATGTGACATATAGAGAGTTCAGCTGAACAACACAACATCTGCCAGGTGAAGAGTTATTTTTTTATTGGAAAAATCCTTGTTGAGCAGGTGTTCATGCCCTTCAACTAATACTTTGCTGAAGCACATTTGGTCTTCATTTCAGTCTTCAGTCTTCTTAAATTCACAACAGCCACCAATTATAGTGACTGATTAACTTGAAATAATGTTCTACTGTCCCAGTAAGTAGCTCATTTGCAGTCTTTAGCTAAATTCACTGTGCAGAGAGATTAAAAACAACCTAAATGATCTCAGTGTACAAAAGTATCAGAGAGGAGAAGAGGACGAATACATTTCACAGCTTTATTTGTTCAATTTAATTTAATTCGGTTTATTTATATTGCACAAATTTCACAACAAATATACAAAAACATATCTTCAAATTCATATGCCTAAATATATATTTCATAACTCATTCCTAGTTACGGAACAATGCAGTCAAGTGCAGTTTATTCAAATTGGTCAAAACAATCTCCGATCTAAGGAAATCCATCGAGTCACTGACAGCAGCAACCCCTTCTCCTAAACAAGCATGTAGTGACAGTGGAGAGGAGAACTTTTTGACACGAAAAAACTTCAGCAGAACCTGGCTCAGTTTGAACAGCCACATGGCGCAACTGTGTGGGTTTGAGATGACCCAGCATGCAGATAGAAAACACAAAAAAACTGGTCCAGCAGTACTTTCTATGTAAAGAAAAAAAAGTAGTGGCTCCTTTAGTGGCTTCATCCAGAAGAGAAACAGAGCTATATAGATAGGTTCTGAGCCAGCTGTAAAATCAATAGGATGAAAAACAGTTAACACAGTTAATTGCAGCAATTGCTACTTCAATTACTTTTCCAGGCGAGGCAAAGGGTTAAACACAGAAAGACAGATAAAGGTTTTTCGTCAATAGAAAGAGAACATGAAGTTATTGGCAGCAGTAGCTAAGCCAGTGGCCCTCTTCAGACAGGTGCCACAGCTAAACGGAATGACAGGCCAGACGTAGCTTCTATGAAGAGAAAAACAGAAAGAATATAAAGCTAATAGCAGAAATGCCAGAAGACAACACAAAATTGGAGAGTAGTAGCAGGTTGAGAAAAAGTGGTCAGTATGTCCTCGGGCAGCCTAAGCCTACAGCACCATAACTACAGAGATAGCTCAGAATAACCTAAGCATCTCTAACTATAAGCTTTATCAAAAAGCTTTAAGCCTAGTCTTAAAAAAAGACAGGGTGTCTGCCTCACGGACTAAAGTTAGGAGTTGGTTTCACAGGGGAGGAGCCTGATAACTGAAAGATCTGCCTCCCATTCTACATTTAGAAGCTCTTGGAACCATGAGTAAAAAACAGTGAGAAGTTCTCTGCTGGGAACATATGAAACAATCAAATCTCTGATATAAATTGGAGCTTGTTTAATAAGAGCTATAGCATTGAGTATTAGGTGCTATAGCCTGTAGAGCTATATTTATATACCATTGAACAGTAAGGACAGCCATTCATAGTTAGAGAAAATATAGGACAAGCCAGACATTATGACAACTTGACGTTTCTCCAAAGCTGATGAAAATAAAAGACATAAACTTGGTGACAAGGCTGCAAAGAGGCTGATTAGCAACAGTGATTGAACTGCAGGAATTTTCAAGTACAGTTATTGTATTACACATGTGACAATAAGTTCCTGTATTCTCCATATGTGACTAAAAGAGTCACTTTAGAAGACAAAAGGCTTTTCTTCTGGGGGAAACATCCAGGTCTGGGTAGAATCTCCCAAAACCTTGTGGGAGAATGGGTTAAGGTCTGATGAAACCATACTTGAACATTTAGGCCATTTTTTTTCCAAAAGGTCTGCATTGCATGGTAACAACACTGCACATCACCAAAAGAACACACCATATCCAAAGTGAAACAGCATTATGATCTGGAGGTACTTTCATTTAGCTAGGAACAGGGTTTTAGTCAAGGTGGATGAATTCCAAATAACAGACAGTGTTGTAAAATATGAGTTTTACTCTCTTTCCTCCCTGTGTACCACCGGGTCCGTTTCTCTCCAGTTCCGAGACCCAACCAGTAAAACCCAGCAAAGTATTTCCCTTTTTGAAAAATGAGAAATGGTTAAGTATAAAATCAAGATTTAATCCAAAAAATGTTCGATTTACAGAGTATACAAATTTAAAACAGATCCCGAGGGGCTTTCACCTTTGGGTCCCGGGGGCCCCCCCCACCCCATCTTAGGGATAACCCGAGAGGAGCCACGAATGGAGCGGGGTTTTTCCTATTTTTATCTACGCCTGTTTCTTAACAATCCAAAAGAGTGTCATCCTCTTGTATCATTTTATCTTTGGACTATGTTTTGTATCTTAGGGAAAATTCAACATTTAAGTTTGTAAGCTGTAGCAGTAGCGGTGCGGCAGATAAGCAACAAAGGGGGGCAGGGAAAATTAATTTTAATTAGGGCAGCAAAAAAAGATGAATTAGAAAAGGGCCACAAAAATCATACATCCATAACAATCCCCCTGTTGGAAAATGGAAAAACCCACCTCCTTTCAAAAAAGGGTTTCAAGTGCATATGGACCTAAGCTAGGAATTTAGGGGGCAGGGGGGTTTCCTCCGTCCGTCGTGTAAACCCGTCCCCCAAAACGGAGTGCCATCTCTCTGGTAAACTGCCTGCAGGCTCCCCAGTGTGTGCACCCCCTCTGTTTCCCCATAAAAACAGAACCAAATGTAAAAAAAAAAATGTGGGGGTGGGAAATTTTTTTAAGGGGGGGATTTTAAAACATTTGGGCAAAAAAATTTAAAGGGGAAATAATAAAAAAAACCCTGTTTAAAAAATTTAAACAACAAAAATAAAATATAAAAAGGAAGTACAGTGGAAAGAGAAAGGCACAATGTGTATCAGTATATTTGGGGTCCCCAAAACGTAAAAATTTTTTCAATTTTCTATTGCAGTCGTCTGGGTCCGGGGGGGGGCCCCTCCAGGCCACAGGAAAAGGTTGGTCATCCTCCTGGTGTGGCATCCTTGGCTCCCCCTTCCTGGTTGGTCTTGGGCAAGGCCGGGGTTTCAAACCTCGGGTTTTTGGCTGTGATTTAATTTGCTCCCATTTTCCCCGGCTGGCTCTGAAACAATGGGGCCCACCTCCTCCCCCTTTTTTTTTTTTCCCGGGCCCCCCCCATTGCAGGTTCCCAAATTTCTCCAACACGTTGGTTTGGTTTTCCATGGGACCACATCATAATTGTGCTTAAAAATTCCAGTGGGACAACATCAGTGTGTGCTCTGGCACCAATTCATTTTTAAAAATTCTGGTAATCTCCAAAACCTCTGGTATCACTGGAACCAATCGCGACGATCAATAAAACCAGTAGGGTTTCCCCATTTTCCAAACCAAGTCTCAAAAAGGTTTGTGAATTGTTCACGATTTCCCAGTGCCGATTTTTAAATTCAATGGATAGCGATTGCAATTTTTTTAGGGCCCCTTTGTTAGAGATCCATCAGGTGCTGTAAATTTTTGGGAAATAAAAGAACAACAAGGGCCCCCCCCAAACACCACCCAGCCAGGTTTTTTCTTTTCTAAAGGAAACATATCCAAAGCTATTCTATTTTACAAAAAATTTCAACATCCTGTTTACACAGCCTTCAGCTGTTTAAAAATTTTTGGGCCCTTGGGGTCATTTTTTTAAAATTAGAATCGGTTTAAACGGAAACAGTTTGTATTTATAGCGACAATAAAAAAAAAAAAAAAAAACAATTTTTTTTAAGGGTTCCCCTGAGAAAGTAGGGCCCAACGGGTCGGGCATCCTGGATGGAGGGTGGAAACCAGGGGTACATCTTTTCCCCGTTTTAGTTCAAATAGGTAGTCACCCCAAACAATTATTTCCAAAATTTTTTAAAATTTTTTTAGTCTTTTTTCAAAACCTTGTATTCAAAATTAATTTACAAAACTAATTGCAAAATCTCTATAAATTAAAAAAATTTAGAAGCCCATGGGAAGTTATAATTTTTTTTTCATGAAGTTTTTTTGAAAATTGATTAAATAGTTGAACACTCCTTTTAACCCCCTTCATGCAATTTATTCCAGTTTCCCCCCAATTCACAGGAAGTAAACATTTGTTTGTAAAAAGGCACCAGCTCCCCCGCGACCCACTATGGGAAAAAAGCGGTTAAAAAAAATGACTGACTGACTGACATTTTTTTGTTGATTTATTCACCACAGGTTTTGCTTTAAAATCCTTTTTCTTCTCTGTGTTTTTAAATTTTTGAAAAATTTACCGGGGGCATACTCCTTCAAGCTTTAACCCAACAAATAGAAATTTTTTTTGTTTTTTTTTTTATCACGTTTCCCCCTGTTTTAAAAGTAACCCAGCCCACTCAAAAAAGGTTTAAAACAGGTTCCACATAATTGTATTTTGTTAGTTTGGAAAAGCAAAAAAATGAGTTAATTTTTACCTTATGACATTATGGTTACTGGAATAAAAATGAATTTAATTCCAGAAACATACTTTTTTTAGTGTTAGCTTAGTTTTGCCCCTCATCCAGAGTCCCAAATTTTTTTTCTCCTTTTTTTGTTTTGGGGAAAAAGGCCTCCTGTGTGTTATAAGAGACAAAAACTTTACAGGGGAAATTTAAAATCTTTTAACATGTCAGTTGGCTCTCTCTGTGAATCCAGACTGGGTGGGGGCCCCGTGACTGGAAAAAGGAGGGGAAGGTCAGGGCATGGTTTTTTCCTGTCAGCAGCTCATGGGGAGTTAAACCCATGAGCTCAGTGGGTGATGATCTGATGTAAAAAAAACACCAAAGGGCAGCGCATCCAGCCAAACCCCATTTTTTCATCAGCACAAAAATTTAGCCATTGTTTTTTTATTGTGTGATTAGCTCTCTCAGCCGACCTGGGGAAAGTATCATGCACATCTTTTACATACCCTTTTAAATTGTTGTTTAAACCCATAAAATCAATAACAATTTTTTTAGGGTTTGGGTTTGGGGAAAAGGGAAAAGCTCCAAACCCCGTTTCATGAAAATCTTATATGTTTAACCAAAAATCAATTTTTTTTATTTTTAACCCAGTTAGTTGCTAATTTACTGTCCGTTAACTAGTAGCCAATGTTAGATATGTTCAAACCTTAATTTCCCATAATAATTTTTGAAATCATCCCCAGAACAAAGTATTTCTATCATTTACTGTTACGACTTTGCGAGATTTTGGACCCCAGGATGCAGATGAGGAGGCAGCGTGATGGTAAGTGACAATTTAATCAACAAAAACTCACTCTTAACAGAGGCAGGAACAAAACAGAAGTAGACTGGCTTGACATGGTCCACAATACAAGACATGAGTAGAGATACACAATGATTCCGCAATGACTAACAGAACAGGTGTGTATATATGGAGTGAAAAACCAGGTGGAGCAAGACAGATTGACAAGGTGCAGGTGAACCGGATAAAGATGATTAACAGAACGTGGCTGGAGCAAGAACAGAAACTCTTGAATACAAACAAAAACTAAAGCATGACCAGAACCAAAAACCAAACTTGACAAAACATGAACAAGACTAAAACATAACCAGAAAAATAATAAACAAAGCATGATTCAAAAACTGTGAGAAATATGAGAAAAAAACAGAAATCAAAAACCAAACAACCCATAATCATAACAGAATTGAATTTCATGAATTTCCAAAACATTCCCACAACCTGCATGTATTTGCACCAGCTGTTAAGAATCAAATTGTTGTTTTGTGGTTTTAGCTGGATTTATGATTCGGCTGTTTGCTGTTTTCCAACAGTGCCCCCATGGACGCTGGTGGATAAAGGCTATTACTCTCATTCATAGTTTCTCATGGGGCCGCCCCCATGACTTGCTTTTTATTCATAACACTCAGTTCTGGCCAACCGGGACGTATGACACGCTATGTTCCCGGTCCAATTGAAAGCGCCCTAATCGGCTTCCAAGACACCAGAACACATTCACTCCACCGGAGGATGGATTCAGCGTGCAGTCCTTGTTATCACCGCTAGGTTTCCAGAATACACACTTCCTCAATCCACTGATCTCTTTCACACAGCACAAGTTAGGTAAAAACATTAATCATCATTTCCAATAGGCCTACTACTGTTTACCGAGGCGAGCCTGTAAAAACAGGTGGAGATTATCTTTTGCTACGCAGGAGTTTCAACCGATCTCCGATCCTCCAAACCCAATGCTCTATCTTATTCAACCAGTGTGAGAAATTTCCTGATCACTCTCAGTCAACATCAGAACTACTGTTTACGTGAGGTGTGCCTGTAAAACAGGTGGGGACTTATTTTGTTTAACTTCGTACGTAAGTTTCCCGGAGTGTCAAGATCATTGAGTCATCAATCAATTAATCAACCAATCCACAGATTAAATCCATATAGATCCATTCACCAATTAATTCAACCAATCAATCACCCTGAGGTTAACCGATCCCCGCTCCTCGGGCCGGATCCGCTATCTTATTCAAACCTCTCTTCGTTAAATCACTGATTAGTTTTTCTATCTCATGCATGAGTTCTCTACCTCTGACGTGTTTTTACCTCTTCATCTTTTTCACCATTTTCCACAACAATATAGATTAAGTGAATGTCACTCCGTACTTAAATTTGGATCAGTGGAAGTCCAGCAAAAGAGACGTGAGAGCCGAGCCTTGCAGCAAAAGCGCCCGTCTACCAGGTATTTCTGCCTACCTGAGATGACCACGGTCTGTACCGAAGGCTCGGTCCCCCCGCCGCCGCTGTCTGGTGTTGGTTTCGTCTGGAACCTCGACAGTCGGACGAGCCCCCACTGTTGTACCGGGCCCCCCTCAGCTCATCTTAGGGATAAACCGAGAGGAACCACGAATGGAGCGTGAGTCCTACTTTTATCTATGCCTGTTCTTAACCCTCCTAAAGGGTGTCGTCCTCTTGTATCAGTTTATCTTTGACTATGTGTTGCATCTTATGTGAAATCAACAGTTATGTTGTGTAAGCTGTAGCAGTGAGCAGGGCGGCAGATAAGCAACAAGGGCAGATATATTTAAATTGGGCAGCAAAGAGATGATTAGAAAAGGCCACAGAATCATACATCCATAACATCAGTAAATCATCCAGTGTCTGCTATAAAGCTGAAGATGATCAGGGATTTAATTGTTTGGAATCACATCGAGTCCAACTGTTTCACCAAAACAATATTAAAGTTTCAGAATGTCTGAGCAAAAATTCAAATCTGACAACGTCTGTAGATTTACATGAAGAAGACTGCGGACAAGACATGTCCTCACAAAAGCCAGATTTGGAGATCTTTTGCACATTTGAGGGGCTCAAGTCAAGACGTGGAATACTGATGCACGCTTGGGAGACAAAAAAAATTTAGATGTACATATAGGAAATATACAGACATGGAGAAAAATATAGATATAGCTACATGGAACACATTGCTATTAGACTAGTACCAAAGATGACTGAATTACTAGATTTAGTGTAGATGTGTGCACACTTATGCAGTTAAGTCTGATCTTTTTTCCTTTCATTTCTAATAGATGTGTTTTGCAGTTGAACTATGCGGGACATATGTCACATTTAATGTGGAAAAGGTTATAAAATGATGATCATAGTCCCATTTATCCATCCATTGTTTATCAGCAAGTATTCCTTGTCAGGGTCATTAAGGGGGGTGGGGGTCTGAAGATCTCCAGCAATCGTTGGGTGAGAAGCAGGTACAGCCCGGACAGGTCACAACAGGGCAATGCAGCAACACATAGGATGAACAACCATGCAAACACTCACTCTTCAAGGCCATTTTTTTAAATCAATTGATCTACCATTTTTGGACCTTGGGAGGACATTAGACATGGAGTTCATAGACAGAACCCATGCATGCACAGACAGTACATGCAAAATGCAGAAAGGACCTGGTTGGGATTCAAACCCAGAATCGTCTTGCTGCAAAGCAACAGTACTGGTCTACCCGGGTACAACAAGGGTGTGTACACTTGAGTTCTACTGTATCTCAGTGTTAATTTGTGTTTTGTCTTGTTTTTCAAATTATTCAAAGTGAAAAACAGCACTGAAGCATTAGACAGGGAGAGTAAAAAGTCTGCATCACAGGAAACCTGCATAAACAGGTTTCTGCTCATCTTCCTTTAAACAAAATAAAGCTTTTGTAGAGAAATGTTCTTTAAGTCACCAGGAAGTCTGCCTCGCTAACAAGATAATGACGTGCATCCTAGATGTTTCCAGGTGTTTGGCTTTAATTAAAGCACATTTATCTGATGTTTTGTTTATTCCAAATCTGATCCTCCCACTAATGTCTGCTTTAATGTCTCTCTTTAATTTTCTAGATGACAGTCCATGTAAACAGACTTCGTTGAGCTTCAAAGCTACAGATGGATGATATATACAATGAATTCCACAGCGAACTGGGTCATCAACTCTACATCAAATGTTTTGATAGAATACCAGTAAAAAAGCCACAAATTGCAAGACTGTAACTCCTACAGGGAATTTTAATGTATTTTCACTCAATCGAAGGGTTATAATTCCCCTCCTTGTTTAATACCTAAAAAGCAGCCAGTGGTATGTCTAAAAAGTGATGCAAGAGTATTCATGCAGGTGTTCTACTGTTTGGTGTTCCTCCATCAGCAAATAATGACCTTTTGGCAAAACATCCAAGCAGAGCCAATCGTTCTCTTGCTGTTTGTTACCAAACATCTTGCAGCCAGCTGGGTTACCTCCACCTGGCTGTTTCCAAGCTGAGATACGTCCAGGCCTTTTAGAGGTCCCAAACTGGCAGAAAGTGTGGCGACAGTTTTTCTTAGAACAAACCTCTGATTTGTCACACTGTCTCAGAAAAAACGCTTACATCCTGAGTTTCTATGTGAGAGCTACTGGCTCCCCCTTGTGGAAGAACATTGACATACATTCTAATGTAAAAAAAACCAAAACGAGACTAAGTCTATACGTGTTTAATTAGAAAAGCATTTACCTTCTTACCAATTTCTTCTGTTTTTGCTTTTTTGTCTCACTTAAAGAATCAGATCTTAAAAAATATCTGACAAAGATAATCTAGATAAATAGAAAATGAAGTACTTAATGAATTGCTTAATTATGAAAAGAAAAAATATCCCTTGTCCACAGAACCTATTACCTGGTGTTGGCAACCTTGGCAGCAACAAGTGTTTTTGATAACTAGTAATGAGCCTTTTGAGGAAGATTTTTTACCTGCTGAATTGTTTCTTTTTTGGTTTGTTTTCTTCAGCCACATTTAGGTTTTTTTTCCAAGTATGAACAGCTTGTTTAAGGCCATGCCACGTCATCTCAATTTGTTTTAAATCCAGGCTTTGACTAGGCCACTCCAAAACCTTTAGAGATGGGATTGCTGGTGCTCTTCTGATCATTGTACGACGTTCAAGATACCATGCGAGTGAGCATAATTAAAGGTTCCATCCATTAAGGTATGTTATCCAGGTATTAAAGAAGAAAAGCACCCAAAACCATTTCACTATCACCATGTTTGATTGTAGGGATCACTCCTTCCAAAAATATCCACGTTTGTCTCGCCACTACTGAACAATCTTAGGGATTATTAAGATGCTTTTTTTTTCTTTAAATGTGAGATATTAAAAAAAAAAAAATTAATGTGAGGCAGGCAAGTGAGGCCTTCAGTGCTTTAGATGTTCTAGGTTCTTTCGTCACCTGGTTGAATCATCAATGTGCTCTTGGAGTAATTTTAGCGTGCCAGCTCCTACAAAAGTTCACCACTGTGTTGTGTTTTCTCCATATTGGCTCTCACTGTGGTTAGCAGCAGTACAAAGGTGTCAGAAATGACATGCCTGATAGTTCCAAGAATTTGTATCTCATCTGCTCTTGAATTTCTTTAGGCATTATGTGTCCCTTTTGAGATATTTTCGCCTCCTTCATGTTGTCTCACTGGTTCTGTCTAGGTGATTTCTTAATTTACTGATCAGGCAGTATTTAGGCCTGGGTGTGGCTAGTGAAAATGAGCCTCCCAATAAGTGGGCTAATCACAGTTAACCAACAATTTAGCAAGATGAGCAATTTTATTTTCATTTATAGCCTGATTGGAAAGCTTTTTCCCCTAATGAAAAATATTATTTAAAAACTGCTTTATTAATTCACTTAGGTTATATTTAAAGTGAAACTTTCAGTATTAACACTGAAGTGTGAGAAAAAAGTAAAACAAAATGTCTGAAAGGCAAATGGTTTCTTAAAGCATTGTATTCAACGGTTCTTGAATTTGAAACTTAAATTGAGAAAAAAAAGTTTCTTATAAATAAAACTTTTAAGATAGATACGTTTTGCGTGTTTAATTTTTCTTTCCTAAAAGTTAGTCTGAGTAAAACTGTGAGTATCTTCAACTCTGTTACATGTTAAAAGAAGTGACATAAATCCCATTAACAAGACTAAGCAGGCAAACAATTTATTCTGACAGCACAGTTTTGCTAAATGCTTTTAACACTTCTCAGCACTCTCAACAGTTTAGCCCTGCCTCTGCTTGTGTCTTGGGTTTGTCTTGCAGAACACAAACAAGCGTCCCCTCCGTCGAACAAAGAAGCAGTCTTTGCAGCGCTTTTTCAGGGCTGACTTGGTTTTCATCCCAACAGCGGGCTGGATGCGGGGAAGATGCAAGTACTGACCCGGCATGGATGGTGCACTTTGGACCGGGAGGACAGACGATGGAAGAGGTGCAACTCTGGCTGCCAACAGGAGCATCGAACGAGGGACAGCAGCGACTGTCCACAAACACCTGTACGCATTTGCTGCTGATTTGGGAAGGGTGGGATTCAAACGGCTTATCTGGGCCACTTGTCGACTCAGGGAGGTAGCCAGGTGCTTCAGCAAAAGAGGACCCATGGTGACAAAGGCTGCAGAGAGATCCATGATGGAATTTAGAGGTGACATAGTTAGGTTAACATTACTTAGAAAAATATGAATCGCTCAATAAGGTTCATCTTAAAAAATGTGCACATTTCACCCCTTGAACTTTCAACATTTTTATCACATTACAACTACAAACTTCATTGTAGTTTATTGGGGTTTTATGTGACAGACCATAATGTAGTGCATAATTGTAAATTGGAAGGAGAAGGAATACATGATTTAAAAGAATCTTTTACAAGTAGAAGTATGTAAAGTGTGGCATGCGTTCACTGCATTCAGCCCCAATCTACTCTGATACCCATAAATAAAACCACTGCAACCTGACTGCCTTCAAAAGTCTTGTAATCAGCTAATTTCACTTCATTATAGTATAGTAACGCAGCTGTTCTGTGAAAGCCTCAGTGGTATTTTAAATTACACTGGTGAACAAACAGTATTGTAAACACTGAATAACACCATGAACACACCATCCTCAAGGTAAAACAAGGTGGTGGTGGAAGCATAATGCTACCAAGATGCTGAGGTTGTTTTCCTTCCACCCTCATAATTATGTACTACTTAGTGTTTCTCTATCCCATTAAAACCCAGTAAAATATATTGAACCCTGTGGTGGAAACATGACAAAATGGGGGAAAAACAATAAGGGGTGCTTTGCAAGAGAGCATTAAAGATAAAACAGCTTATAAAACAAATGACGTTACCTTAAATACCACCTCTTAATAATAAAAATCATAATATTCATTATTATATTTTGTTAGGTAGTCGTTTATCAGACTGCTTATGAAGAACGACTATGCAATTTAAACCAGGACTGGAGAAAGTCAGTTTGACCTGCTAGCGCTAAAGTCTAAAGTCGGTTTACGCATAACGGCAATAATTTATAAAGTCAAAAACTAAAACACACCTCCTGTGAAATCTGAGTAGATTCAAAGCATGGATTATACCACCGAGAGTTGCCTTTGAGACGTCGAAAGAAGACCGCAATGCTAATAATGCATTTGGGTCTTATTGAAGTGCTTCCGGGTTATGAGCTAAAGAGAGTTAACATCCTCAGTCTGGTCATTCAGGTTGTTTATTTGTATAACTAAGAAAAACTTTCCCCTTTTATTTGTCCAAAATAGTACTTCTACCGTTTCACTTTCTTATTTTACTATCGTATTAGTTTAAATATACGAACTGAAGTAAAAATTCCCACCAAGCTAGTATTTGTACCTGGCAGGCAATACCGCGGGTGAAATTTTTTGTGGTATCCTTCCTCACCTCGGCGGCTTGACTGTTGTAAACATGGCGGCGGCCTCAGGGTGCAGAGCTCTGTCCTTCACTAGGAACGCTAAGGTGCTAGTTCAACCTCTGAGGTTGACTGCTGTACCCGTCCACCGATACAGCTTAGAGGTTTCAAGCACCGGCGAGCCTGTCACTCATACTGGCCAGGTAGGCTTCAATGGGTTATCTTCTTTGGTGCTTAAAGATAGGCCTACTATTAGCTTAGCCAAGTTCAAATGTTGCTATAGCTCTATTATCGGACAGCTCTTTATTAGCTTCCAGGATGTGTGTGTTTCTTAAATTAACATTAATGAACGGTACAGGGTTTTATCTGACATTATGTCATTTAATGTAATTGCATTTTATCTCAATTTGCAAGCAATAGATATAGATAACTCCTAATGAAATCAATGTAAAGGTCATGTTTACGTTGCTTCTTTAACTCGGCGTATAACTTGAATATGGTTTCTTTTAGGTGTTTGATAAAAACGATCCCAGGAGAGCAAGATTTGTCGGAAGACAGAAAGAGGTAAGAAGTCAATGCAACCAACAAAACGCTCAACGTTGAGACTCAGCTCCGCTACAATTAGTCGTAAAATTGTTTTATTCAGTCACAGAAGGGGAAAAGACCATAAACGTGCACTAGAACAAACAGGTTTATTGTTTTTCATTAAAAAACCGTGTTCTAATCCGAAATGTGAAAATACAAAATACTGTTTGTGTTTATTCACACTCTCCTGTGTGGCATACACTACTTACAAAAAGTTTAAGGATATTCAGCTTCCGGGTGATATTCCAGGATGGACCTAATGTGCACTATAACCTTTACTGAACTTATTTTGACCTTCTCTAAACATTTCAAGGCACATGTCAAACTGTTTAACGTTTCAGTATGTTTTGCACAACTTGTAGTTCTTTAACAAAGAGCTTAACTGCAAAATTCACAACAGGTGTTTGATCCATAAATGACCTGGTTCATCATGCTGTTCACATTCTGACATCATGAGATCGGATCGACATCAGATCAACAGTACCTCACCGTTGTGATGCTTCAGACAGGATGTTCTCGGAGGGAAGTGGCCACTGAGCTTAGAGTGTCACAGAGAGCCATCAGCAGGTTGCAACAGAGAGACGGGAGGAGGCACAGAAAGGCGTAGAAGTTGATGTCCTTTGGCCACATCCTACACTGGCCTCTTCATTGTGAAGAGTGTCCTGTGGAACCGAACTCAACTCCAGGCGCATTTAAAGGATGACACCAAAGTGTCACATCAGACCATGAGTAACCATTTACATCAGCATGGTCTGCATGCTCGACGACCTGCACGAGTACCTGACCACACCACCAGACACAGGCATTATCGTTTTGCATGGGCCAGGGAGCATTTACGCTGGACAAGGGACCGTTGGACCTCAGTGCTGATCTCTGATGAAAGTTGATTCACGCCGAGGAGAAATCATGGCCCTTAGAGACTCGTAACTCTGGAGCCCAGAACCTCAGTGGCCTGAGGGCCCCCCTTCAAGAGGGGAGGGATACCATGCCTTAGCAGACAATAAATCGACTAGTAAACAGCTTGAGACGTCGTTTCAAGCTACAATCGATGCTCAAGGCAACATGACAATTTTTGCTGTGATATACTTACCACCGCTGTTGGCTCTTGTTTCAATGAATTGTTTGAGATGAGGAAATCCCCAAGCATGCCCTTCTTACATGATATATCACTGTCGCATGAACTTTTTGCGTTGGATTTTGAGGTGTTGAAACGTAGAATAATTTGGAGGTGTGCCTTTTTAGACTGGGCACCATCTTGTTCATCTTGATCACAGAGAACAGGTACTCAAGCAGGTTTGAACCACCAACCATGCAGAGCATTTTGAGCCGCTTGGAGGTAAGGTGGGGGCTTTGGAAAACTGGGGGATCCGCAGAGTCCTACTTTATCTTGAGTGTGCAGGTGTTTCCAGGTGCTCTCCACATCAAAACCACATGTATCACAGAGAAATTTCTATTTTTTCGTGCTTTAAAAATAGTCAGGGGGCCTGTGAACTCATTGAGCAGCTAGCTCAGTCTATCAGCAGAGTGTGCACTTGGGATCACAGTGACATCTACAGTAAAACATGGTAGAGGTTCTACGGTGCTGTGGGAGTGTATTTCAACCTTAAAACTTTAAAGACAATAGACTTTAAGCACATATAATGGGGCGTTTTGTGTGAATTTTCTGTTGTTGCTGAATGATTATGAATATGCATTTACAGAAAAAAACACAGCAGAGGTTCCAACATGCAGTGAGACTTGTTGAACTTGCATTTGTTAAATTATTCATTAGAAAATTAGAGCTCTACTCTCAACTATGTTTTAAAATAACTTATTTGCATTGTTGCTGACATGTCTTGTTCTCATTTTTTTTGGAACATAGGTTGGCTACTTTATTTAAAGATTTGTAACTTTTTCTCGTATTTATTTGTTTGCTGTGTTAAGGTGAATAAGAATTTTGCCATCAAGCTTGTGGCAGAAGAGCCAGTGACACACATCGAGTCCAGAGTGGTTTCCTGTGATGGAGGTGGAGGAGCACTTGGACACCCCAAAGTCTACATCAATTTGGTAAAATCAAGCTTATGTCGGATATTAAGTGGTAATATACTCAGACTAATGTAAAATAGGTAGAAAGAATATACGTGTCCCAACCAAAGGGTGACTTCTAAGGAACTGATAGCCAAAGACTGGGATACAGTAAACAGCACTCCATGCTGACATAGTATGATGGAACCATGAAAACTGCTCTCGTCCAGAAAATTCAGAGGCAGTAAGTCCAACCATCAGTTTGTGACCTAAGCTTAAGCACACCTTGGAATCACACCCAACATGTCAGCTTAAAGGTTTTGGAATGGCCTAGTCAAAGCACCGACTTAAATCTAGCTTGAATGCTGTGGAAAGAGGCCTTACATGCCTGAAAACCTTCTACTGGGACCAAATTAAAAGAATTCTGCAGAGTCTGTGAGTGATTGTCTGAGATTGTTAGTCAGACTTTAAAAGTTGATGCAAATCCCAGAAACATAAATTCAATGTATTTCGTTATGATTTTGTATGACAGACCAAGGCAAATCTAATTGAAGGTAAGCTGGAATCAAACCTACAACTTTCTGATTGCCAGACAACCACTCATCCAACTGAGCCATTTGAGGGAAAAGGATACATGGTATTGAAAGTCGTTCTCGAGTTAAAATGTGAAAAGCGTTTGTGTCCAACCTGGCTTTTACAACATACTGACCGGACTTTTTGGGTTAATCGCCTACCAGCTCGCTGCATCTAGAGACTCAAAGTCTCGTCAGTTGTTCTTTGGAAAATAGTTCAAGCTCTGTCAGTGAATGAAGAGCGTTTGTGAACATCAGTTTTCAAGGCCAAAGTTTTCCGTTGGATTTAGGTCTGGACTTTGACTGGGCCTTTTAACTCTATGTGCCTAGGGTCATTTACCTGCTGGAAAGTGAACTCGCACCCCAGTTTCATGAATTGTAGCCAATCTTCCATCAAATCTAACCAGCTCATTCCTCTCTGTTGGGAAAAAAAAGGATCCTTAACGGATGTTACTGCCACCACCGTGCTTTCTATCTCGTATAGCATTTTGCCGATTGGCAAGAAAGTTGAGTTTTGGTCCCATCTGACCAGTGCTCCTTCCCCCACACCTTTGTTGTGTGCTCTACATTGTTTGTGGCAAACTTCCTTCTGTTCATTTTTTCATTTAAGTTAGATTTGTTTATATGATCTAATAATTGTCCTGCTACCACATTCTCCCACCTGAGCCTTGTATCTCTGCAGCACCTCCAAAATTACCATTGGTCTCTTGGCTGCTTCTCTGATTAAAGCTCTTCCTATCTGGCGTGTCAGTTTAGGTAGACTACTATGTCGTGCTGTAGGGCTGCATGATATATTGAATTGTAAACCATCATTGCAGTATCAGTGTGTGCAATATTGAAACTGCAATGGAATGGTTGGATGCTATATGTCAAGTGTCGGGTATTCGCACCTGCATATGGATTATGTATTTGGCCAGATGGATAATTTCTGATTACCTGAAATGCCCACAGCTGATGCTAATCTTTAATGGCTGAAATGCTAAGCTCGGTGGGGGTATTGTGTAATTGTAAAGAAGGAAAAGGGTCAGGAAAATTGGGATTAGTTGTAATTGATGTCATCATCATAATTTTCAAAAGCCATAATTGCAATCCAATATTTTCCATGTATCGTCCAGTCCTAGTTTCTAGTATATACCCAAATAAAATTCATTGAAGTTTGTGTTTGTAAAGTTATCAAATCTGGTGACAAAATTGCAAGGGGGTCTGAAAATATTTACAAGGCATTGAATTTAGTATTATGTATGTATATAGGCTAGGAAATAGCCAGTTTAAAGGGGAGAACAACAATAATTTGTTTTGAAAGATTAAAAGAAAGTCCAGCTCATTACCAGCACTACTTCAGGCATTCGGGTTGGATAAAATGTTTCCACTAATGAAACGGTCTTTTGTTTCCACGCAGGATAAAGACACGAAGGTGGGCACATGTGGCTACTGTGGACTGCAGTTCAAGCAGAAGCATCATCACTAAAGCATCAGCCCTGTATTTGCTTCTCTGTATAAAATAAATTATGTTGTCTGTTCAACTGGAAGTGCATTTTGTTCGTAACGAAGTTTGATTAAATATAAACTGAAGCAACATGACATTTATTAATGTTTAAAAACAGACTTTTTCAGAATGTCAGTGAATTTTACTTCCTTGCCAGCATCCTGCTACTGGATGCAGTTCTAATATGTGACAGACAGAGGTCAGTGCTGTCCTACATATGTATTTGAGCTGAGGGGCCAAACAGTCTTTTTGGCATCAGAAACTGAAATATTTTGGCTTTCTTTTTTTTAAGAATTAGTGTGAAATAAAAGAAAAACATATTCATTTGCTCAGCTTTAACAACATTTATAGCCGTTTCATAGGCTTGAACTTGTTTATAAAAGATAAGGCTCATGTCTGCAGAGAGAACCTCAGCATCATAATGCATCCCCTCAGCAATCTGCCTGGAAAACTCCAGGCCTTCCTGGTGAGACACAGCAGAGCGGAACAATACATGTTTGAAGAAGATCATATATATATTTCATCAGGTCTTATTCTCCATAGACCTCTGCATGCCAAATTGGCCCGTGCTCGGTTCAGGCTCCAGACACTTAGCGTGTTCGGTCCCTGGTGATGCAGCCAGTGGAACTGCATTTTTCCACTCCACGGAGCTCAGGTTGAGGCAGGGGGGGTTGTCAGGCTGATATAATTGGCCCTGGTGGCTCCTCGAAGTACACCTTATGCTGTAGTTAACCTCATCTCCAGTCAGACCATAGTGGATGATTGAAGGGGCGGGGGGTGCATTGTTAAATCGAGGCATGTGAGCTGGGTCGGTGTCAGGGAGATGACTGCTTGGTCTGGCGGTCAGTGTGTCTGGTTGGGTCGGAGGTGACAGGTGGTTGAGTGGGGCATCGCCGCTGGCAAAATTTACCGATGAAACTGAGCATATGAATAGTGCTGAATGACAGAGCCGTGTTTTTTTGTACTGGGTTTTACAGCAGCTTTAAATTATTCACTGCTCTTAAACACAGACTTTCTATTCACCCTGGAAAAGTCTGATTTCATTTAAGTATTTTCAAAGGATTGAAACATTTGTATCTTCAGACCTTGCTCCCTGCTCCAGTGTTCGTTCTATTCATTATCTGTTCATTCATTTGTCAATCCATCCATTTGTTCATCATCCATCCTTCTGTCTGTACATTCATCTATCCTTTACATCCATACATCCACCGATCTATAGGTTTCTCTATTATTCATCCATTAATTTTCATATACCATTATTTAT